>JBAMHZ010194536.1:0-14540 GCA_037177395.1 Alpinia galanga | reverse complement strand
GTAAATATCATCATTTTATTTTTTTATTTACTGACACTAGAGTATTTGAACCGATTAATCTCTGAAGATCAATCCGATCTCACGATTCTATATAGACACCTCTTTAACAGCTAAACCGAAAGAAATCAGAGCTCCTATAAATCTTCACTAATCACTATGATACATTAGGAAAACGTTTGTAGTTTTGATAATTCAACCTAAATTCTATAGTCATATTATTCATGCAAAATTATTCAATGTCGAAATTTTATTTCATTCGTCAAGTAAACTTTTGTACAAATACTCTATAATTTTTTAAAAGCAAATATCATCATTTTATGACTAATTTTTATGACCATGGACTTCTTCATTTCTGTCACAAAAATATGTTCACATTAGATAGATCAAGAATATTTTATTTATATTTTATAAACTATATAGAGTAAATGTAATATAATTTTTTTTAAAAAAAGTAAACGGCAATTTTTCTCCAATAAATAATGAATAATTAGATCATATCTTGCAGTGTTTTGACGGACGTTCCGTTGCAGTAAAAAAATCTGGCAGAGAGATCGAAAGCGACGACGGACGAGACAGCACAAGGAGCGCAGGCGAAAGCAAGCTCCGACTTCTCGTTTCGCGATCACGGGAATCCCCTTTACTCCTTGCCTTTTCGCCTTCGCCCCCCCGCCTCCTCCTTCACAAGATCCGGCCTTACCCTCCCCCTTTTCGTAGCATCTCTGCTGGAGAAGCCCTTGGCATGGAGTCCGCCTCCGCCGCTGCCTCTGGGGAGGGCCACATCAGGAGAATCCTCACCCATGGCGGACGATACGTCCAGTACAATGTGTACGGAAACATATTCGAGGTCACCGCGAAGTACGTGCCCCCGCTCCGCCCCATCGGCCGCGGCGCCTACGGCATCGTTTGGTGAGTCACAAGTTCCCACCTTCGTTCCACTGTAGCTGCCTCGAGTTCATTTTATCCTTGCTTGTTTTTCTTTTTTGCTCTGTGTCTGGATTGGGGTAGCTGGAAGGGCTCTATTACGACGTTCCTTGATTCAGTAGCATTGACTTGGCATTATGAAGGAGGCAGATCCAAAACAGTTTTCTTGAGGCAACAATTATATATTGTAGCCAAATACGATACTTCTGTGCTGGCGGCAGTGAGACGATCTTGAAATCGAATATTTCCAACTAAAGTTTTTCAGGCTTGGGATGAGAGGCAGCAAGTCTCTTTCTTAACCTGTTCTCTTTGCAAAACGTTGTGGTTGAGTTTACATACATTTGTGGACCGATAGTTTTTATCTCGAAATCTCTGCGGAATGGGTTATTCGTTCCATTTATATAATTCAGCTACTGCTTTCTGTGAGCTTCTTACTGTCTGATCATATTAGTGGGTTTTTGCCTATGATGTACAATTAGCATGCTAGTCCTTTCCTATCTTACTTAGCAACTCGACATGTGATTTTGTTCTGCATATTTAGTGCCGACTTGTAGTCGGACCTTTTTCTGCATATTTAGTATTTTGCTAATTTTGTTCTTGGGCTAGTCAATTTACTATGTTTAAAATAAGTCTTTCATGAGTCTGTTTAGTTCTTTGTTGTGGTTGACTATAGCTACATCAATCCCTAGCTGGATGATTTTGTTCTATTTTTCCTCATGATGAGATATAAAACATGTGCCTAGACCTTGGGTGCTGGTAAAGCCTAAATAATTTCGGGTGATTTGATGGTGTTTGTTCCTATTGACAAAGCATTAGTATGTTTTGTTCAATTTTAAGTGTACTAGGGTCAAAATAGAGTAGTATACAAAGTGAGACGACATTTGTCCTCACAAAATTTTCTTCCACCATAAATCTATCTATATGTTGCAAAATTTCCTGCACATGCTCTTTGTTTTATTAAAATTTAACATTTGTCTTTTGTTACAACCTTTGTGATGAATGGCCAAAAAGTTAGAGGGTGTGTGTGTGTGCAGAGGGGGTGAATAGTGATTGTTATTGTGATGTTAGTTTGTGCACTTTCTAATGGCTTAATAAAGTTTAATGGAATTGGTAAGCACAACGGATATAAAACAATTAGACCACACCAACGTTAATAAAAAAAAAAGTGGAATCGCCGCATTAGCGGCCCCCCACCGCTGCCCCTATGTGTAGAGGGGAGTAAATCAGGATGTCAGGTGGTCAGCGCAGAAATGCGGAGTCATTGGTAGCCCGGTGGTGAACTCCAGGAATCAACTCCTTGCCCTTTCAAGCCTTAACACTAACGTTAATACATCTAATACATGTGGTTTGGTACCTTTGTTCCTACTCTACGGCTTATGACCATTCAACGGATTACTTCTAAAAGGCCCACTAGCTTTTCTCTTTCTTGAACTTCTTTCGAACATGGAGAAATCTCTTACATGGTGATTACAATAAAGCTTAGAATGAGAGGAAGTGAATGTTACAATTGAGCTCAAATGATGAAAAATATGGGTTGTGAATGTTTGCTTCAAATCGCTTTCTTTGACCTCTTCATATAAGCTTCAAATGCCTTTAGCTATTCTTTATCATTATGTTATGCAGATGTTGATAAGTCGACTAAAGTCCACCATTAGTTGTTTGATACTATAGTCATTAGGTTATTAGACCATTATTGCTTGTCAGATCAATGACTCTCTTCAACTTTTCTATTGTAGCGTCATAGGATAGGAAATAGGGCTGTCTCAACCATTTTTGAGGCCTTAGGCAATCAAGGTATCTAGACCTTTAGTTTTTTTAAAAAATAAATATTACATATAAAAAATCTATTTTTTATATAAAATTTAATTTTTTTGGCTTTTTGAGATGCAAAGTTGCTAAGTAAAATTTTATTTTCAAGCTTTGATAATAAATCTTTTTCAATTGATAAAATTGCTAAATTATTTAATCTTTCTTAAGACATTGTTGAACATAAATAAGATTTTGTTAATTTTAATTTTGAAAAACTTCTTTCTGCTGAAGCTATACTAACAAGTATTGTTAGAAGTATTCCATAAGCTTTCTATGCATTGGAAAAAGAATCATCAAGCAATTTTAACTTTTTTACGTTGCACAAAAAATCTAAATTATCTTCATGTATCTTAAATGGATCAACCCTAGTTTGAAGTGAAGAAATGACATGATCAACAATGACATGATCAAATTGTTTGTTTCTTCTAATTACACACATTTCATGAAATTTGATTCCATATTCATTTCATTTACAATCTCTTTGGTAGATATGAATCCATTTTCTCTATAATCATCACAAAAGAAACAAGACCTTTCAAATAATCTAATGCAATAGCAATGTTCATATCTTTATATTGTAAAAAATTAACTAACAATATTAACTGTGAATAATATATCATAAAAAATAATTATACCTAATAAAAATTCAAAAATTTCAATCTCATATGTTGTTAAAGAAATTGCTTGACTTTTTATTTTAGGATCATCACTAGTTTCTGCTTAATATTTTATTACTTTAAAACTCTCAAGATGACATTCCCAATGTGTTTGTGAGAATGATTTAAGAGTTAAATTAAAAACATGCTCTTGCAAAAAATTTTTTCATGTTTTTGTAGTAGAAGAAAATAATGAGTACATACATTGTATCACACCAAAAAATTTTATAGCACTAGGAGAAGAATTAGCCATATCACAAAGTACTAAATTATGACTAGGACAACCACATGGTATATAAAAAGCTCTAGAATTTGTATATAACAATCTCTAACTGTCTCTTGTGTCTTTACAGTACATACTTCTGCAAGCAATTTCCAAAGTCAGGATGGCATTATGAGATTTTTTTTTTCTTCACTTTTTTGCTGCAGAATAATTTACTTTTTGATGAAGCTATTGATTTTCTTTTTCTTCTAAACTACCAATATTGAATGGAGCTATTGGTTCCCCTGGTCTCTAGTGCTGCAGTAAATTCCCAGACGAATGAAGAGGTTGCCATAAAGAAGATCGGCAATGCATTTGATAACAGAATTGATGCCAAAAGAACCTTGCGGGAAATCAAACTTCTTCGGCACATGGAACATGAGAATGTAAGTTTAGTGCAAATTCGGCATGATTTCTTCACATTCTAGATTCTCTAGAGCTGTTTATGGCAATGAGGTGCTTCAACTGAATTATATTTTTTTTCCTGGTTCTTTTCTCCATAAGTTACTCATTGTCATTAGTTCATGTTAGTTTAGTTTTCAAAAAGAAATATTCACATTAGTTTTACAATTTTCTTGACTTCTGATATACCTCTGCTTCATAACCATTTTCCAACATTTTTCACTTCATTAACCATTGAGCTTAAGAATTACAAGCAAGTAGAAATTAATAATCTAATATGCATTCATGTTCATAGTTCACAATGAAGTATAGTTCTATCTGATGAAGGGTAGATATTCCTTTTGCTAAATGCTAATTCAGTGCTGATTCATTTATGCGTGAGATCTTCTGGCATTCCATCTGGAATACTTAATGTAGCTTCATTTGTTTTAAAATCTTTTAGCATTTAGCCAAGAGCACTTCGTATGATCTTTTGACATTCTAATTTTAGAGTGCAACCATAATTGAAATGTATACACTTGTCACGCACTATGGGATAATAAGAAGATATATATTTTACTTTCTAGAGGAGCAGTTGCATAGAGAGAAGTAATTGTGAGGTTGAGATCGGTATCATTTTCCTTTTCTTATCCTTGTATCTGCTGGTTATGTCCTCCTAAAACTTCTGAAAAGATACTGCGTTTGGCCAAACTAGTATTGGACAATTAAACTACAAAGCAATGTCTTTCAATTTGGAAACTCTTTTTTAAGGTTGATTGTGATCTAACCTCTTGATAACTCATTAATTATCTTTTGGTTGGTCTCTTTTGGTCAACTGACTGATAGTAGTGCCTTTGTTTTCTATGTTGCCTATCTTAATTAGTAGTCATGATAAGGAAGCTTACGTCTTATTTTGTAAATATTTATTATTTGTTTGTTGGTCTTTAGTACTTTTATTCATTCTCTCTCTAAAATAATGAGCACAACAGACCCATTGAGGCATTTCTATGAATTAGATGATGAAATGTAGGGCATTATGAACCGTACTCTAGAATGACAGCATTAGGCAAGCCATGGTTTGGACATCCAACATGATTTGCTTTATTATAGTTGACCATGGCTTCATTTTATCTATGGTTGCTGCTTCTAGCTATGCCTCTTTTCAACTCATATCTTCGAAGAGTTTGGTAGAAGCATTGTATTGATATTGCTTTCTTTGTTAGCAACAATATTCTTCTCTACATATAGATGATTCAGTCTGGTTTGTTTCATATAATTTAGCATTCAGAGTTGTTTCCTGTAAACAGGTCTTAGTTCTTTTGTTTGATTTTAGCAGTTAATAACTTAGGGTTGACAGGTCATTTCTAGCAAAAGGAATGGAGATGGTATTGCTACTTGCTGCATGTTTAATCTTTTATATTGTGGTTGAGTAGTATTCTGTTCTACTTGTAGAAATAACTAAACTGATTCTGTATTTATCAGGCAAATATTATTCTTGTCGAAACTTTTTCCTGCAAGCTCCGGATTCAGATGGCCAGTTAAAGAACTGCAGAGTCTAGTTATTATTGTTGTGTCTTAGTATTCCATTTTTTCTCAATAACATATTTCAAGAAGGTTCTATTGCCAAATTATGCTTATTATCTTTTTTAGTTTGACCAAATTACTTCTAGACTTTACAAAATAAATATTATCTGCCATTCACATCCTTGCTTGATAATTGTCACTGAGTTACTTTGTAATTGAATTTTCATTCTTGCCAAGAGTTTCTTTATTGTAGGTCATTGCGATTAAGGACATCATACGCCCTCCAAACAGGGAAAACTTCAATGATGTTTACATCGTTTATGAATTAATGGATACTGACCTTCACCAGATAATACGCTCCAATCAAGTATTGACAGATGACCATTGCCAGGTTTGATGCTCGCAATCTCTGTGTGCAAGATTTGCTTGAAAGAGGAATATAATGCTGTTTTAGTCCTTTGCAATATTTGAGATGATCATATAGGTTTTTCATGGATCTTAAAATTGACATCCTTGTTTGGGCAAAAAATTTGACATCCTTGCTTCAGGACCCTTCTTGCTTAGTTAGTGGGTGTTTTAAGAGTAGTGCACTTCATTAAACTAAGAACAATCAATCCTTTCTGTGGTTTCTAATAAGGTTCTCCAAGGTTTTTATATTTGACTCACCCTGCCACTTTATCTACTATACCTGTAACTGTCTATTGAACTTGTCCTTGCCATGAGCTTTTTAGTGTCCATATGTAGCATTTCCAGTTGCTTTAATCAATGCATGCAGTTGTTAAAAGGCCAATATGTTTATTTTTTTACAATGAGGTTTCTTTGTTTTCCAAACACCTTAATATTTCTCTTTCATCAAGCAGAACGTCAGACAACTGGATTTCAGTTATGATGAATCTCTTGTTTGGAATAAAAGGTCTTTTTTGGCACATATTGGAGGCACAGCCACCAATATTAATATTATATTATACTGGCAAAGGCAGCGCAAATGATTCCAAACATCTGTCAACTGTACCTGTAAACAATGTCCTTACCAAGTGAGCTATCTAGTTGATGCAAATTATAAATGAAACTAGAAAAGAGTTTCCATCCCAATTAGAAGGGTTATATTTGGAGACCTCATTCATTTTTAGATTGTTGTCATACACTAAAAGAATTAAATAGTGCATGCAATAACAAAAATTCTTTAGAAAAAGTATCACATGTGGAATTCCATTTTCTATTTCTATGAATAATGGAATATTCTTTTAAGTTCTTTAATAATTCATTTCAATATATAATCATATATACTTCATCTAATAATATTCCAGGCAATCTGACATTGTTGCATCAAATAATTGTGAAATGCTAAGAAGTAAGTTTCCTGGTCTCTTAAATGATCTAAAACTACCAGACATTATATTCTCTTTCTATTGACCATAGAAGATATTGACGATAACATTGGGAATATATCCAAATCTTTGGTCTTGGCTTAATCTCTAATCTAGTACTTCCCTTCTGTTATGACTAGTTTCTTTTGACACCCAGGTCATCTGGAGGTACATTTTTTATCTTCTGTTCCGTCTCTGAAAATCCTTCACTTCTTATATACTTCTTTCTCACACTGACAGCAATATTCAGATTTCAATTATCCTTATGCTTGTTGCATTTTGGTCATTGCATCATTCCCAAACCTTGTTAGATGATTATGAAATATATGCTTAAGAAATTGGCTTGTGATTTTCTTCTCCCACTAGTTGTTGTTCTACTAAAGATAAATTGCTAAAACATACTTCATATAATACAGTCTGTTTAGACTTTGCTGCGGCAAGTCAAGGTTTAAAATTTCAGTATCGATGCCACTTTGTTATTAGCTTGAAACAGTACCATCTCAGCACCAAACCTGCCAACACTGACATTATTTTGACCATGCTACATGTTCTTGGTTCACCTTTTGATCACCTCCTATTTTGTTCCTTTAATTCTGAAAACATGGATATAACAATTATATTGCCACTTGAATTAAAATATTTATAGAAATAGAAAAATAAAACAAACATCCCAGACTAAAATTATATGAGTAGTTATTTGGAATTAGATCTAAGTTAGCTTTAATTTCATTTTAAAAAATCTAAATTGGAGTCGTGGGGTTTACATTTTTCTGCTTGATATGGGTGGGCAGAAACCAAGCTTTTTATCAACAAGTACCGGTATTACACGTAGTTGGCATGGTGAGAC
The DNA here is from genome assembly GCA_037177395.1 of Alpinia galanga. Classification (NCBI taxonomy): domain Eukaryota; kingdom Viridiplantae; phylum Streptophyta; class Magnoliopsida; order Zingiberales; family Zingiberaceae; genus Alpinia; species Alpinia galanga. The sequence goes on along the minus strand of JBAMHZ010194536.1, from coordinate 6,773 downwards.
ATCTAATTTGTGCTGTGATGGTTGATCTCAATTTGGGTTCATAGGCAAATGCATATCACTCATACCGATTGATTGAAATTTTAAACCATGCTTGGAGTTGTTATCTTTCAAGATATAATTAATCATGTGATGAGATGGTATAGACATGTTCATGGCCAATCAATATATTCTATTGGTAGAAGAATTAAATGGATTCCACTGAAAGTTTAAGATTAGTGATAGAGGGAACATTAACACTAACATAGTCTTACATAGAACATAAGATTTATGTAGCTGATCTCAAATTTTGAGATAGAATCATTCTTACTGATTGGTTGAAATTTTAAACCATGCCCTGAGCAGTTATCTTTTCAAGATATAACTAATCATGTGGTGAGATGGTATAAGCATTTCAAAGGCAATCAATATATTCTATTGGTACGATTAAATTGATTAAACTGAAAGTTGAGAATAGTGATAGAGGGAACATTAACAGTAATAGTCTTACATAGACAATACGATTCATGTAGCTGATGTCAAATTGTTGAGATAAATTCAGTTCAATTATGAAAATGATTAATCAGTGTAGTTTTCTATTGTATTGCTGCATGGTAACTTGCAATTCTAACTAGCATTTTTTGGGTCTTCACATTTATTGGCAGTTCTTTCTCTACCAGTTATTAAGAGGGCTGAAATATGTGCACTCTGCAAATGTTCTGCACCGTGATCTTAAGCCTAGCAATCTGCTTTTAAATGCAAATTGTGACCTCAAGATTGGAGACTTTGGATTGGCAAGAACAACATGTGAGACAGATTTCATGACAGAATATGTTGTCACTAGGTGGTACCGAGCACCTGAATTGCTCCTCAATTGTTCGGAGTATACTGCTGCTATTGACATCTGGTCTGTGGGGTGCATACTTGGTGAAATTGTGACTAGAGAACCTTTATTTCCAGGAAAAGACTACGTTCATCAATTAAGGCTAATAACTGAGGTAAATTAAGCTGGATTCAACTCTTAAATATTTACTAATTTTACTTTTTAGTTTCATACATTGTCTACTCACAGATGGATCTTCATCTTCAAATAAATTGCACCTGTTTGTTTACTAGGGTTTCAGTTCGGTGATTTTTAGGTTTCTTAGATTTTTCCTTCTGCTTGATCATTGCTGACCATCCTCACTGCATCTTACAGCAAAAGTATTCTACATCAATAGAAAGTGCCTTTATTCCATTCTGCAACTCTTTTCATGGGATGGAACAAGTGATTGCTGAGTGTTGACATTTAACTCTGAGTTAAGCCTTTCTCAATAAGTCGATGAATAATTTGTTTTTGCTTGCTTTTGCTGCACTTGTTTCTTGGCAATTTTGCTTTTAGCATATAAATTGGTGGGTGATGTGCCATGCTACCTAATGTACTTCCAAACATCAATAAGTCAAATATGGAAATATCTTCCTAACTAACATCTCAAACTTGCAATACTATACTTGTAATTGTCCAACTACGGTGAAATTCCATCATGATGATCCTGGCATCACTGAATCAATGTCATGTGCATATGAGTATTATTCTCTTATCTGAAAAATCTCTTCCTCATGAGATTACAAGCCTCTCTAGATTGGTCAGTCATAAACCTATAAGAACACGTATGCCCGATTTGTTCCGAACCCAATAATTTTCTTATAGTAACTTTCTTCCCATAGCTAATAATTTGACACTTCCATTGCATTTTCACATGGTAAGTTAATAGGTTCACCTGACGACTCGAGCCTCGGATTTCTCCGTGGCGACAATGCCCGTAGATATGTGAGACAACTTCCTCAATATCCGAAGCAAGATTTTCGTACTAGGTTTCCCACTATGTCAAGTGGAGCCATTGATTTGCTAGAGAAAATGCTTGTATTTGATCCAAGCAAGAGAATCACAGGTAATTCTAGCAGTTTTTCTTGAAGAGCCTTTTCCTATTTCAAGTGCACATTCAATATATAACTTGTTGTGGCAGTTGATGAAGCTATTTGCCATCCATACTTGGCATCTCTCCACATCATCAACGACGAACCTGTTTGCCCCACTCCATTCAGCTTCGACTTCGAACATCCATCCTACACCGAAGAGGATATCAAAGAACTCATTTGGAGAGAATCGCTGAAGTTCAACCCAGATCCACTTCGTTAGTCAAGAATACACGAGCTCAATATTCTCAATTGTAATTATGGTCAGTCCTCAAGCCTTCTCTAGCTTGGTGTTACTAGTCATTTGGTAACACATCGAAAATAAGGTAACTCAATATTCTTATCAAAGCAGTGTTATAAATGCCATATTATATTTATCATCAAGAACCTTGTGCTGTTTTCACGTAATGTTGTGTTTCTTTTCTTTGCTCTACCATCTAGTGCAAGTGGTTGTTAATAGTAACTCCTTTCATGTTCTTGTGAAGAAATAATCATCAAGTTATGAGTATTGTATATTTCACTTGATTTGTCATTTTCCCCTTTTATTTTCACTTATTTATTCGAAATTGCTCTATCCAAGAACTGTGATCTATCTTGTTAAATATGTCTTCTTATTTCTACTAGTCGTTTCTGATTTCTAGCAAAACACAGTTGGTGCTATTAGCTAGTTTTTATATACGTGCACTCTTGGAATTGCACGTCTTCCATAGGCGCTGGATCCGTTGGGAACGGGCATAGGCCGCCGCCACCGCCGCTGCCACTACCCTGGTCCGCTAAGGAAGCACAAGCCACCGGCGTCACCCCGCTTGACACCCCTTCGACGTCGGCGCAGTACCACGGCAGCTTCCTCGCCTTCCGCAACGCGACAGTGATGTTGGAGATACAAACGCCGGTGAAGGGCGCGCCGGGGATGCCCTCCAGCCTCGCCGCCATCGTCACGTTCACCGCCGTGACGTCGCTGTAGCTGATCCCATCGACGACGGGAATGGCGTGGGGGTCGTACTTGTCGTCTGGGTGCGACTTGTAGTTGCCGGTCATCCAGAAGACCCACTTCATGGTGTCGAGGGTCATGCGGCGGACGAAGACGTCGCGCACGTAGGCGCCGCGGCCGATTGCTGTCTTGATGCGGACGCCGGACTCGGAGTTGACGGCGGTGATGTCCTCAGCGCGCACGTCGCGAATGCCGCCCGACATCTCGCTGCCGAGGGCGATGACGGCGCTGGTGGGCGAGACGCAGGCGAGGCGCCGGATGAGGATGTGTTGGCTAGGCATGCCGTACGCAATGCCGTACTCGTCCCACCCGCTCTTGATCGCCACGCAGTCGTCGCCGGAGACGATGTAGCAGTCCTCGATCCTCACGTTCGAGCACGAGTCTGCCACAAAAACTATTTTTGGTCTGGAATCTGCCACAGAAATGCGAAATAGGTAATCCATTCCATGCTTCAGAATTCTTCCTCACCTGGATTGATTCCGTCGGTGTTCGGCGAGTGGACCGGCGCAAGAATTGTGATCCCCGAAATGACAATGTTGCTGCTGTAAACCGGGTGGATGTTCCACGCAGGGGAATTGAGCAGCGTGAGGTTTGTGATGAAGATTTGATCGGAGTGCATCAGCTCAATGAGGTACCCTCGCGTGTACTTGAGCTTGTTGCCATGGAACTTGGACCACCAAGTCGCACCTTGTCCATCGATCGTTCCGTTATCCCCTGCAATGATAACATCGGTGAGATTTGACCCTCCGATGAGACTGCTGTATCGTCCGCCGGGACCATCTCTGCCTCTGCCGTAAGAAGGAAGGGGATCAATCACCGGCCACTCGTTCACGTTCTGTTTCAGCATCGAACTGCATTTGATTAGTCCTTTTCGATCAATGCACGAAAATATTTGTAAGGAGGCACGAAAAAGGTATACTTGGGTGGCGAGGATGACCGCGTCGCGGTGGAGGAAGAGGGTGAAGGAACTAGTGAGGTTGAACGGGCCAGTAAGCCACCGCCCGGCGGGGACGAAGAGCATCCCGCCGCCATCGGACGCGAACTGACTGAGGTGGGCGATCGCGTCGCCAAACGCCGCCGTGTTGGAGGTCACGCCGTCTCCCACCCCGCCGAAGTCCGCCAGCGAAGCCGTGTGCGCCCGGCAAGTGGCGGCGGAGTAGCGGAACTCCTCCGCTGCCCCGCCACCACCGCTTCCGCCTTCGTCCTGGGTGGAGAAGCGGGGGTTCTCTCTTATGCATTCCGCCGGTCCGACGGATGCCACCAGCAGAAGCAGCCAAGTCGCCAGAATCTATAGTTTCATTGAGCACCGACGACATATAGGATTAATCCACCAAACAATCTTTAGAGCTCAAAACCAAATGCTATGCAGCTAATACCTTCGGAAGCGAGACGCTACTGCGCTTCTGCAACTCCATTAGTAGGTTAAAAAAAAAAGCAGTAGCAGAAAACACATCGACAGAGGAGGAGAGGCCGTGAGAGAGAGCGAGTCGAGTAGCTAATGCAAGCGGAGATCATTCATTTATAGAAACCACTCCCCGCTTTTGGTGCGATGCTTATATTTCTTTCTCTGCCTCGTGAGCTCTCGCGGCTGTTGGCATGCACGCTCACGGGGGCCATCACAGCGGTGGAATCCACACCCGTGAAGAAGGCGGAAGCAAGCGCCGAGACGAAACGCACGGTGATTCATTCGCAAATCGACAAACACCGAGTGCGCTCCGCGCTTCGCATGCGCAGCACTCGCGGTAGAAACCCCACCGACCCACTCAGCAGGTAAGGAAAAGATAGCCAATTGGCCGCCCCACTCTGCTGCACACCAACTGCTTGTTTTTTTTTTTTTTGATATGTTCGCCTCTTTATCTCTAGTCGTTGGGTGCTCGCGCGTGATCACAGTAAAAGGAGAGAAGAGCACTGCAACTCGCGTTGTCGTGGTGCCGAGGCTTTCCGAATTAGTAGACTTTTGTGGGCCTGTGGGTTCGCCCCATCTCGTTCTCCCTAGGCGATCGATCACTCGCTCACGATGATGTTTCACTCTCTCAGTTCCCTGTCAACGCATACTGCGAAGGGCCCGTTCAAGGCATAGATCGGCCCACTCGATAGCATACCGTTTCGAGTAATAAATCCGATATCGAGAGAACTGTCAGATAAATAAAATTCACGTATCGGGAAATTATTTTCCAGCTCATAATCACGGTGATCTCTTGTGGCTCCCTCGTCTCTCCGTTCGTCCTCTCCCCCTCGTCACGGGAACCCTAAAGCGTCCACCTGTGTCCGGTTCTTCAGCCATGGATGTCCGCCGTGTAGGCTGTCTATGCTTCCTGTTCCTGGCGTCAACGTACTGTCTGCAAGCTAGGGTTTACTCTCCGCCCTCCTTATTTTCAAATTTCCGATTTTGAAAGTCGTTCCATGGGTATCTAGTGGAATACTTGTGGATCTTGTCTCGAAATGGTGGAAATTTATTATATTTGTCCGTGCAGGGGGAGAGCAGTGGATCGGTCGCTTTCCTCGATGGGTCTTCACAGAAATATATCAGGACGAGTGGGCAGGAGGCCTCGAGGAAGGTATTCTTAATTTTTTTATATTATTTTTTGCATCACACTGATGTGCAGTAGACAGATATATCAGAGAAAAAGTTGAGGGATTTGTTTCAATCATCAATATATATTTCCTTCACTGCTCCTGAAATCACCCGAGATTTTTTGGTGTTAATTTTAGTAGCATTGAGTCTAAACCATTAACCTGGATACATGGTGTACAATGCTCTAAGTATTAATAGACCTAGTCTTGTAGCTTTAGGAATATATATATTTATTTATTTGCCCTAGTTTTCCCTTGAACTAATGTTAAATCAAGACAACATGCTTTAGCTAACATACCTGATATGATCAAGTCTCCATGAGTTTAGTAACTAAAGAACTCATTATGCAGAGCCATCTTTCTATCATCCAAGTATAAACTTTGCCAACATAAGTAATAATTAACAATATTACAAATTTTCCTGTATGATGATTGAAAGTTTAGTGAACTGGCCCTAGTAGCTACTCATCCTTGTGTAAACTTTGATAACATAAGTAATAATTTTCCCCTATTTGTAAGTTTTCATTAAGGTGTCAAATTTAAACCTTTTTTAAACTTTGACATTGGGTGTACTTAAGAATTATGTTTTACATAAACTTCTTTAGTATATGTTATATGTAAATGATATTATATTGATTGATGAGAGAAGTTATAGAATAGACGGTATTATACTGATTCATGAGAGAATTTATAGAATAAGTTTGAAGTTTAAATTGAGATAAATTTCAGAGACCAAAATTGTAAAGTAAGAAGAAATAAAACTAAATATATGACATGTATATTTGACCATAAGAAAAGAAGAGGGGAGGAGATAGTTAACTTGGAAATAAAATAAAATTCTCATAAGAAAGCTTTTTAGATGTTATGTATCTATTTCTTTAACAACAATGGAATATTGGTAGGACAAAGACTAGGTGGTTAAACTAGAGAAGGCTTAGGAGGTTCGTGCTATCGTCTTGTGTCCCTAGTCTAAAAAGATAATTTTATAAGATTGTGGTACAACCATAGTTATCAATTGCGTGTGGCGCCCCATAGCGCCAAGGTCGCTCGTGGCTATAGCGCATATCGAACAGCACAGCGAGAGTTATTTGAAAATAAAGCGCCACAAGTACACAAGTATATAAATATATAATATATAGCATATAGTAACATTTATTCAACAGTTCATACTTAAATAACAAATATATAAGTTTAAAGCATTTAAAATTTAATTCTAAAACTATAAAAAGTAAGAAACATAATCTAAAATTCGTGGCTACGGGGCGCGGCGAAGGCG
>JBAMHZ010193894.1:0-14558 GCA_037177395.1 Alpinia galanga | reverse complement strand
CGTCCCATATTTAGTGTCCTCGCCACCAGGATTATCGAGAATATGGACGCTATCTAGGGAGTAGCCAATCAAGAGTATAGATCAAGCAATGGAAAAGGCTCCACCGATTAGAAAGAACTAGTGGTGGCCTAACGAGCTAGAACAATGATCACTCTTATGTGGCCAATGAAGGGCTGCACCAAGAGGCCAAAGAGAGGCGCACAAAGCCACACGAGACTTGCGAACTGGTGGGAGATCCTCAATTCCTACACGTAGGGGATGAAAAACGAAAGCTGAATAGTCCATTCGAACTGCACGCTGCAGGCCACTAATGCCACCCGCAGTAGCAACTGTTGCATATGGGGGAACCTGAGGGTGGGAGGAGAGCGACGGTGAAGAAACAAGGATAGATAGAAGCGTAACAGGGATCCATTTGAGGTTGGCGAAGCGAGGACTGGATAGGAAGTGGGGATGTCTCCTTTCCTAAATCCTAGTGGCTCCTTTTATCTCCTTTTAAATGGGTCAGACACTTCAATCTATGATAGAATGTAAAAATAATAACTAATAAAAATTTATTTATGTTCATTCAATAAATATTAAAATCAATTAAATGAACAAATAAATTAAATAAATAAATTTAAAAATATGTATTAAAAAGTATCAGTGATAATGTTGTGGATTAAAATTGGAGATCACCATTCTCGCTCTCTGCTTTTGCTGTGGATTAGAATTGCAGCACATTGTAAAGTTATAGCCGTTTTGACTAATTAAGTAATTTTAACTACCATTAGATGACTTTTAACTATTATTAAAGTTATTTTAACTAATATGAAAATAATTTTAACTCAAACTGATATAATAACATTGCATCAGTTTATTTTTTTTTATAAAAAATATAGTTATAAGATAAAAAATTAAAATAGAATATCTTTTTGATATTTTAAAAAACGAGAAAATTGGTAAACTATAAATTGAAAGAAATGAAATAATAAACCGAAATGTTTTAGCATTTAATGGTTAAATAAACCGATGATGCAAATCATTATGATGTTAATTATTTTTTTGCTATTTATTGCAACCAGCGCCCACTATTAGAAAAACTAGCCGTTGCGCCTTCCCCTCTCCCTAATCCGTCAACGTTCGAGTTCCAAATCCCCACTTTATACCTCCTCCTCCTCCTCCTCTTCGATCCTTATCTGCGCGCGATCGATTGAATTCTGAGTGAGAAATCGCGGTCATGGCGACCTCCGTAAGGCTATCCCAAGCCCCGAGACGCCAAGCAGCGGGATTCCGGAAGGTCTCGGAGAACGTCGACCCCAATCCCCTCATCTCCACTCCTCGCCGAAGACCGTCGTCGAGGTCTCCTGCAACGGAGCCGGCTAAGCGGATCGAGTTGACCCCGAAAAGAGAGGCCTTTGTCACTCCGAAAAAGAAGAGCTTTTTGACTCCGCAGAAGGGTTTGGAGCCGAAAAAGTGCCATGAGGAAGAGGAAAGAAGGGGAAATGTGGAGAGGAGCATCGATGGCGAGGTGGAGGGGAAGAGCTCCGAAGGGAGCTCGAAGGCGAACGCCATGAGGCGGTTGATACTGGAGGAGGCCATGAGCAGCCTGCCGGCGCAAGGGGCCGGGCGGGTTATGTACCTGGTGAAGACTTTTGAGAAGCTGCTCTCAATTCACAGGGAAGCCGAGGGGGAGAGCGGTGGAGGAGAAGATACGAGAAAGGTGAAGAATTGGGCCTTGCCCGGTATGGGCTTTCGACCAAAAGCCACGGCCAGTGGATTCTCCCCTTCGCCCGTTTCATGCTCGGCGGAATGCCTAACTGGAGATTGCCCAGAAGAAGGTTCTTCCGAGAATAGCAGGTCAGTACAATAGTATGAAATCTTAAGTGTTCCGATAGCTTTACGGTTGTGCAAGATCATGCAACTTCAGTACAGATATGGAGCTCATGCTTTTTAAAAACAGCAAAATTATACTTTTATTTTGATGTGTAAAAAAAATCTGCAATTGTATATCATTTCATGGATTACAAATGACACCAAAACTTTAATCCTCTCTGAAGTAGAACAACTGTACTTGTATATGCTCTAACATTTTTGTTCTTGTAGATTGAGCAGTGGAAGTAATCGATCTGGTGAAGGGAAAAGGAACATGCTAAATGTATGAGACTAGGCTTAGCATTAGTTATTCAACATTGTTTCATTATTATTCAATATTTCTTTGTTCTATATGAATCTTACTGCATACTATGCTTCTTCGATGCAAATTTCATGCTTTTCTATTGATACTAGGGTTTAGCTAATTGATTTTCTCCAAAATTTCCATCTTTATGTTGCAGAGCAATGGTTCATCAAGAAGCAGGAATAAGAGGCTTAAAGTGAAAACCCCACTGCCTTTCAAGTTGAAGATAGAGGTATGCAGAACTAGTCCTTCGCTGGTTTCATTCATTCATAATGCTTAGTAGAATAAATAGAATGCTACTTTCTGAAGTTCCCAACTGTACGAAGCATAACCGAGTTCCTTGACGAGTAGATATAACTCTAAGTGAACGATACGATGCATGATAAAGTTTTTGCAAGTATTCCATATGCCGGTGGCACTAGAATGTAGTGTAGCTCTTTTAAGGGCACAATGTTTTTTGTGATTCAGCGTAAGTCTATCAGCAACACATTGTATTTGATTGTATTGTCATAGGCTTCACACAATTCAGATTAAGTGAACAATCTTCTGTTGTAAATATATAGGAGGCATTAACTGCTGCCTTCCCTAAGGCATTACACACTAATTAATGGCTACATAACATCATTTAGGCAAATGGATAACCTTGTTACAAACTTACAAATTGGATCGAATCAGGTAGTAGGATAGGACTTGTTTGGTTGATTAGGATATTTCATAGATGAGGGAAGATTGAAGTACATTGTGGTCTAAGATTAATATTAATTCACTAAGATGTTATGGTGCAAGAGTCAGCCTGCAACATGTGATATTGCTGCTCGAAACAATGGAGAAATTGGTTTTCCTTCTTCTGACAAAGATAAAATATTTCCAATTTTAAATCCTGAACTGAGATGGGTTGCAACAGTTTCAAATTCTCTAGCAAAAATACCCTCATTCATTAGTTCAGTGTTTTTTTCTTTTTCCGTTTACCTTGCAGCAAAGGGGAAGGTACAAGGAAGAGCAATTCTTCAAGAAAGTGAAGGAAATGCTTATGGAAGAGGAGAATAAACGCATACCCATTGCACAAGGGCTTCCCTGGACTACTGAAGAACCCGAGGTGCGCTTATAAATATTTGTTTTTCCCTTTGCCTTTAGCAAAATTTCTGAGACTTGGAAATCAACTTAATTTAGATTGCAAAATTGATCTTTGATTCAGGAGGCAGACCTCATTAGGCAACAAAGGAATGTGATAACTTAGTTGTTCTGCCAAGAGTTTATTATATCCTAAAACACCATGGTTGTTTCGATGAGATCGAATTTAAAACCAACCAAGTTTTCATGTAATGTAGATTCTGGCAAAACCTCCAATAAAGGAACCAACAGAACCACTTGATCTTATCCTCCACAGCGATGTGCGTGCTGTAGGCCGTGCTGAGTTTGATCTCCATGTATGTTTGCTGCACGATAGAAACAACAGTCGATCGATAATTTTTTTCTTCTTATGTTGCATAGAGCTAATTGTAGTTTGTTGTTAATCACTTTGTCAGATTGCAGAGCGCATGAGCTTCCTTGATCAAATCAAACTGGAGAGAGAGAGGCTTCTTAAGGTTCACATAAAACGGGAAATTCATTTTTTTTTGCAATATGATTTCTTGATAATTAAATTTACTCTCTGATAAGCTTAAAGCTGTCTGTTTAGCTGCAAGAAGAAGAAGAAGTAAGACAACTTCGAAAAGAACTTGTTCCAAAAGCTCAACCCATGCCTTACTTTGATCGCCCTTTCGTCCCCAAGAAGTAAGCTCTAAACCATGTTTGGCTCTCTTTGAAATCATAGCTGATATTTTGCTATTTTGATCATTCAATCTTTAATTATACCTTGTTTGTTTGCGCCGCTAAAGATCATTGAAAGCACGGACAATACCCAAGGAGCCAAGATTCCAAATTCGCCGGCTGAAGGAACCTTGAAAGAATTAAATTTGTTCTGACATTTTCATCAAAATTGGTAGTCGTTGTTTGTATATGTCTCAGAAACAATTGGAGTTTCCAATTGCTGTTGGAAAGGAAAAGGAAAATATCTTCCTTAATGAATTTTATTATGATATTGTTGTTTCGTGGAAAGATGTAATCAACCTCAAATATATAAGTTGAAAATAGATTATTAATCTATTCTGCCTTGTTCAATCTTCAATTTTCTTAGATCTTTTGTGTGTTTTGGAAAGTTTTTAAAAAAAAAAAAAATCATGGAAGAAGACACTTGAATCTGGATTGTAAATGAATTAAACCGAGCAAGTTTAGCGTTCATCTTATCCGTTTATTTATATTTATTCAATATATACATGGTCAATTAAATGAATAAAGTTAAATAACCCTTCAAACTAAATGAATAAATTTGAATATATTTCATAAATAAAAATTATAAACTATTAGTGAATAATATCAATTCACTGACTAACTAAATAAATTTTAGAATATAAAAATTTTAAACAATAAAAAAAACTCAAATTAATAACTTAATAATATTTAAATAAACTAAATCCAAGCTAAACTTGAACCAACCTTACGCATATAAAAAAAAATCAAATGAAATTAGATAACTATTTCAACAGTATAATTCATTTTGATATACAACTTTACTAAAATGAAGATATTGATATAGGTACAAATAAAATAAACCAAATTATTCTATTATTTTGACATAGGAAAAAAAGGGACCTAATTTTAGCGCATTTTTTAAATTAGAATAATCTTTTATTTTCTTCATACCCAATATAATGTTCATAAATATTTGAAAAAAAAAACAAATATAATTTACATAAATATTCAAAGATATATTTTATTAAATTAACCAAATATCACATTAAATTTTTTTAATAGCTAAAAATTAACAATTTATTGATTATTAAATATTACTTTTTAATAATAAATTTAACAAGAATTTGTTCATTATCCAGTAAAATTTGATCCAAATGGAGTTCTATAAAAACCAACAAAACCACTATTAGTTTGGTTAGCATCTTAAGTTATCATCCAATCTATATAGATTGTTTGCTCGAGCATGAAAACAAGCAAAAAGGAGCGACGAAGATTAATTGCAATCGACAGAATCTCTTTGAAGTATATCATATATTTTTCTCAATAAGACAGATTGTCCAAAACAAAAACAGATTAAATCAAATGATCAAAACCATCATGTACTGACGTTTGGTAAACATAAAAGTTCTACTAAATCCTGAAGTAAAAGGTTTCTTCATTGGAACTCTTTAAATAAAGTAGTACCTAGACACGGCCAGCCACTTGATCAAGATCCCGCTGTCCCTGAGAAGTGATTTTTCTTCCACTGCAGTAGAGAAAAGAACACATTAAGTCGATAGAACTCAATGCAAATGGTATGAGATAATAAATATTGAAAAGTGATGTTGTCAAAAGGAACTATCAATTCATGGCATTAGGAAACTCTCTTTCTTAGGCTCGCAATACAATTCAATATCCCTTAATTTGTTTAATCATGTGTTTATGATGAGTATTAGATGTTTACTAACAGTTAAGCTGAAAAGCCCGACATCTATAAGACTGCTAAAATGTGCCATGAGAAGCCAAGACATGAAAATGCTTTATGATGAGTATTAGATGTTTACTAACAGTTAAGCTGAAAAGCCTGACATCTATAAGACTGCTAAAATGTGCCATGAGAAGCCAAGATATGAAAATGCTTTCTGATGAGTATTAGATGTTTACTAACAGTTAAGCTGAAAGGCCCGACATCTATAAGACTGCTAAAATGTGCCATGAGAAGCCAAGAGATGAAAATGCTTACCCTTTAGGATCAATCTCAATGATATTCATCGCTTGCAGTTGCTGCAGAATGTGGCGGGCAATTGCCCCACTGCTCTTGCAGAAATGTGGTGGGCGACTTCCATTCCTCTTCCGGCCTCCGTAAATTTTCTGAAAGCCACCTACTCCAATGCCCTGCCTTAAGTAAATCTTGCGGGCCATTGAAGCTGTGAGAAAATATAAATGGTGAGACTGGAACGTATGGCTACTAAACTTCCTCTCCACTAAAAAGGCAAATAGAATAGATGTAGTTATGCATGGTTTCATGTTACCTGATCTGATATAGTACCAGTCTGGGTCATAAGGAGCAAGCTCCTTGAACCTTCCAGTTTTTACGATATCAGTCCACTCAGGAAGCTCCATCTATCCAGGAATGAAGAAAGAAATAACATTAGTAAGAAAAGTCAGCCTAGATTAATGCTGCATTTACATGGATGGAAATTAGAATGAAAAAAAAGAGTAAAGACCAATTTCTTTGGAGAGACAAAAAGTAAATAACCTCTATTTTACTTCCTCTCAAATCAGAAAATAAAATACATGCAACTCTGAGAGACAAAGTAAATAATTATTCTCTCTTGTTACTTCCATCTAAGTAAACGATACAAATGAAATAGAATGAAATAAGATAATATAATAAATCTTTTCTTTTTTCTCCAGTTAAACTATTTCATCTACCTTCTAACTCCTCTTCATGGAGACACAAGGAAAACATTAAGAAAAATCAATCCTGTACCTCATATCAATATCTATCTATTTGTATAATTAGAAAGAACAGGTTTTCTTGTACCTGAGTAATGGAATTTATAGCTTAAAGAGGGGGGCTAAGAGAGTACTTGAAATAAAATCACAAATTACATGGAAATTCTGAGGCAATGTGAAGTTGATTAAAGTAATTAAAAAGTGTAAAAGCATCTTCGCCTCATATGTAATCATTATCATCATCGAGCTCTACTTGTCCCATTGAGATTACTAAATAAATCTTATCCCTCCATTGAGGTCCATGCAAGGTTATAACACTAATTACTCAAGTCAACATTGTTCATTAGACTGACAATTCTTTGATCACCCTCTAGACCTTAAACCTTCCAATCTAATAGATTTAACAAGTATCGAACCTATCGATCTCCTTTAAACACTTTCTCATGTCACTTAAACACTTTAAAACTGTGATTTTTGAGTCATTTCCTGTTTCAATCAGATCTAGAAAATCCTATTCTCACATTAAACCGACCAAAAACAAAAATAATTACAGGAGCATATGAAATGGACAGAATTATGAATAACAAATTCTGGAAACATAAATTAATACACAGGCAACTAGGAATCAAACTAAAAAAAAGAGTCACCGCATTAGCATTGAATTCTCCACCGCAGAACAAAATCTAAATCATCGAAGAATAATATAGGAGAAATGAACCACAAAAAAGGACCTTTGAAGTAGAATAACAATCAAAAGGAAATTGGACCGAACCTTGCCGGATCTCTTGAGGTGAGCGGAGTAGGCCTTGACGAACTCGTGAGGCGAGACGTCCTTCACGGTCTTAGACACCTTGTTCTCCATGCCGCTGTGGCAGTCTCTCCCTCTCTTCTGCCGCTACTTCGTTAGCAATCGCGGAAGCGAGGAACAGCCGCAGGAACAAAACTAGGGTTTCCAGAGCAACCAAGGCTTCGTTTATATAGAAAGCAACGGATGCGCTTATGAGCACTTTAATTTATCCAATTCATTTGAATCGGATTCGGATCCTTATCAATAGAGTTCGCATACGGATCCAATAGTCAAACAATTTTTTTTTATAAAAAAAATACTAAATTAGAACAAAAACCGTGTGCACCAGGTCTTCCGTCACCGACCCGTGTCCAGCACAAACCTGATTAGAAGGCAGATAGATCGGGTTTGGCCAAACGCCATGCTAAATCCGACTTAATACCTAAATATACAAATAATAATAATAACTATATAAATATTTTTTTATAATTAAAAAAATATATATATAACTCAAACTGATTCAACCGAGGTTAGGTCCATGCTAGACGGCCATCTATAACAGTTACAATGGCCCATTTTACATACTAACCGTATTTATAAAACTAGTAAAATTTATATCCAAGGAGAAGGAACCATGATGCACTGAGGAAAACTTGACTAAGTAGAGCTTATTTATTTTTGTATGGAATTTTAAAATGATCTTATTAACAAGCTCATAAAAATATTCTCACCCTTATAATTTAGCATGCAATTAAATTTAAAAGAAAAAAAGAAAATAAAATCATAACACGCATTTACATAATTTATCCATAAACTTGTTTCACAAACTTTGAGTTCATTATTATTTTTATATTTTATTCTTTTTAAATAAATATGAACAAATTTGATTTCTTTTTCCACAAATAATTGTCATTAATGGTTTCGTCACCCAGCTTAGGTAATCAATGATGAGATCACAGGATGCAAACAGATCCATTGCATATGGAAAACTAAGAACAAATACAAAACTGAACAACTGAAACAAGCCGCAAAATATGAAATATCAGATGCAATTGCCAAACTGCAATGCTACAGAAACTGAGCAGATGATCCTATGTGCTTGTCGCAAAAACTATAACCGGAAGATAGTCTTACAAGTATATTGTAAGTTATCCCTATAAAGCATCCAAATAGCGGCCCTAGCGAACAAGTCGTGTTCCAAATAAAATTTCACAAGCCTAACTGAGCAGAGATAGGCTTCCAAGTATCATTACCTGTCCCAATAAAGTATACAACCCGGCTAGGGATATCCTGAGGTGGCCCCAGCGAAAGAGTAGAGCGAAGAGATAGGGGCACTTTGCCACCTGCTCGACACAATTGGATCTTCATATCTTGATGCTGGGAGGCTGCTAGATTGTTTGTAGATTGTTTGCTCAGGAATTGAACTGATCTCTCCCACTCCTGCGGATATAGTGGTGGTCCCTTCGTTAGAGAGGGTTGGCTGGAGTTGTCTCAAGAACCTGGAATTGGGAAAAAGGCAAGTTTAGTTGAGCACCAAGATAAATAACACAGCAACTCAATGATGGTGCTGATTAATGAACTAAGATACGATCATTAGACTATGATTTCACAATATGTTAGGCAACAACAAAAACAACAAACCTGTTATTTGGAGTCAACTATATTATAAGAAATTTTTAGAGATCTAATAAACATCTATATGTTGGAGCTAGACCAAACTAACAGATTTAACCTGGATATACTTTTGATTTTTAATAATCTGCAGTTCCACACGCCCAATTTAGCATCAAAATCTAAATTGCCCAACACTGACTTTATAAAGTACGGTTGCTTGTACCAAGTTATAAATTACTGATAACCAAAGAAATATGCATGCACCTTTTCATTTTAATTTCTTAACATTCCCAACTCTATGGGACCTTCCTTGTTGAATAATAATCTATGGCACCTAGCTCTTATTGCTCTCCATAAATTGAAACTTGAGTCTTTTTCTAATTACACTTCCATCAATCATTACAATACCGTAAGCGGATAAATACTCAAGCGGAATTAACTTAGATATAACCTGTCATTTCATCTAATGTTAATGAAAAAAAATGGAGGCTTAGGTTGACCCTTAATGCTAATCTTCAAAAAGCAATTCTAAATATCCCAAAGAAAAAGCAATGAACAAAGCAGAGATGGCCATTCAATATTATGAATGCTAACTACAATCCTCCAAATAAATCTTTACTTTTAATCCCTACTTTGATTGGCCATTTCAATCAAACCCAAGAACCTATAGTTTATTGGAAAGGCCACACCTGCATTTCACAGTCATACAGGAAGAAACACTGATTGCAAAATGATTAGAAAGGGATGAATTCGATAAAATCAACCAAATGAAAAACATATATAATATCCAATAATTTTCAGGAGACGGCTGATAATCACATTACCGTTTGCAAGTAGGGTCTTGAGGATAGTAAGCCCAAGTAGTCTCCATTTGAAATGGATCAGCTGCAGGTGTTGTGGAACGACCATTATAAGAATCTTTTACATCAACTTCACGAATATGTCCCAACTCCAAAGGTGATGAATGTCTCAGATGACCTGACCTAAATGGTTCTTCTGGAAGTACTTCATGAGGCAGATGAGCAAACCTACATGGGTCACCAGACCTATATGGATCCTCAGGTGGTAAACGAGGATTTGCACATGGTTCACGATCTAACCTATACAAATCCTCAGGTGCTAAACAAGGATTCTCAAACTGTTTATGATCAAACCTATATGAATCCTCAAGTAGCAAATGGGTTGCACGTGGTACATGATTTAACCTATATGAATTCTCAGGTTTCAGACAAGGAGTTGCATGTGGCCCATGATCTATCCTATATGAATCTTCAAGTGCCAAACGAGGAGTTGCATGTGGTCCATGATCTAACCTATATGAATCCTTAGGTGGCAAACGAGTAGTTGCAAGCAGTACATGGTCTGACCTATTATGATCCTCGGATGGCAAACGAGGAGTTGCTTGTGGTACACGGTCTGACCTATATGAATCCTTGGGTGGAAAATGAGGAGCTGCACAGGGCACATGATCTGACCTATATGAATCTTTGGATGGCAAAGGAAGATCTGCATGTGGCACATGCCTCGATCTATATCGATTCTTAGGAGGTGAATGAGCGGGATGGTGATGACAATCCTCAACATATTTAAGAGGCGGTGATGTATGTCTCAGGGGTGAATGAGCTGAATAATGATGACCCTCAATATATTTTTGAGGTGGAGGTGCCTGTCTCAGAGACGAATAACGTGGATGACGACGATCCTCAACATGCTTAAGAGGTGGAGTCATCTGTCTCAATGTATCCTCCTTTACAGGATGGAACAGTGAGAACAATTTACTTACCTGCAATTTGGTTTATATGGCATAAAGATGAACAACAAAAAAATTCTATTGAAATCATAGGCACTAAAGGTTGGTGCAAGGCCAAAAGTTTGCAGCACCTGTTTTGAATTAAGCTCTGGAGTGAATTTTCCCTTCGAGTAATAGTTTTCTCGAATAGCATGTTTAAATGATGTCTCTGGAAGTGGCAGACAATCCATATAAACCTTGAACGTCACCTGTCCTAGACAAGAAAATAAAAAATAGACATGTGCTCATAAGATAGATAGTGAAGCATCTGAATTAACATTTTTGATACAGCTCATAAACTTTGCTTGTCACATCTAAGCTAAATTGCAAAACAAAAAAAAAAAAAAAGTTTGTTCCCGAAAGATTAAGTTTACATGATTTCCAAATCCTTCAGAATGTTCATTTGTTCAGCATCATCAGAGATTATCCCAATGAGTATAAAGCAACAAACTAAATGATTGTCTCAAACAGAAATCAACCAAGCCATTTTATTCTACGAAAATGAGTTAACATAGGGGATTAAGTTTTTTTTTTTAAAAAAAACTCAAACCCAAAACTCAACATCATATCAGAACACTACTCACAAAACTTATTTAAAATCATTGTTTGTTGTTGTACAAATGTTGCTTTCTGAGATTTTCATTTCCATTGTCATCTACTTTTCTGCGTCTAATTATCACTTTTTTCTAAAATAAATGCTCGTCTAAATTTTTTTCAAATCTATCATCTACAGTTCTCATACTATATCAAAATAATAATATTATTATTAATTGACAAGAATTGCAAAGAAAATGATAAAACGCTAGATTGCTTATACGATTTTACTTCCAACATACATGTGCTAATCAGAGTAGTAGCCCCTTAAAAATGCATCTTCGGAGCTAGAGATTTCAAACATCAAGAACAAATACATTAGCTACTCCAACCAGATTAGTTACCTGGGCTGGAAAGGCACCTCCGAAGGCCTTCTGCGACAGGTCCATCCCTCCATGGCAGGTGGCCTTGTAAACCCCATAAAGAAGCTTCAGATCGAAGTCAAACAAGAACAACTTTGTGCCTGGCTTGATCTTCTCGACGGCCTTTTGCCTACACGAGGGAAGCCCAAAAATATGGAACCGAAAGCACTCGGGCTTCGTCTTGCAACTGCACATGAAGATAAATCCAGAGATATTCTCCGCAGCCTCATGGCGCTCCTTGTTCTTTCTAAGGCACTTCGCCCTGTTGTTGCCAGAGGTAGAAGTAGCCGCTACGTCCGCCAGTGCAAATGTGGATCTACTCCCCCTCCATTTGTCCCCATTTCTTCTATCCTTCTTTAACTTCTTGAAAGAGGTCAAGAATGCAACTCTCCTCTGCTGATCCTGCTTTTCCACGCGCAGTTTAACCATCTGATGAGAAGCAAAATTAGGAAGACCAAATCAAATGCCACGGGAGAGAAGCAGAACGCGAACTAGTTGAGGAGCGGCGAAGACCATTGGAGATAACCAAAACCCTAATTGGATTTACTGCGACGAGACGGTTCATGAAATAGACCGGAACGGATAGGAACGGTCGAGATCAGCGGAGTCGACAGAGAGGCCACGTGTTCCAAATCATGAATCCAGACTATCTTGATTGTTATTACGAGAAGAGACAAGGGTAAATCTGCAAAACTCCTTAATTTTGAAAAAAAAAATCCAAATAATTTTGGAAATTAACTCAAGGCGAACCTGATAATTAGATATTTTGTAAATATTAAAAATATCCTATTATACTTAGGATTTGATACCTTGAGTGACACCAGAGTCTGCATCTATGCGCAATTAAAAAATACATAATACTTTTTTTTAGACAACTGTCACTCATTTCGTTGCCGTTCGATCAAATTTTGACTGAAATTTGACAGTGATTCAATCGAAGCAAGGTCTGATCAGAGTTAAAATCTGATTGGATCACAACTAAATTCCTGCCAAATTATGGCCGTGATTGCAACCACAATGCTGGCAACTACAATTTAATTATAATTTAGCCATGACACGATCGAACTCCGACTCCGGTCGAATTCTTGAATTTGACCACGATTTGATTGAAGCGATGCCAATGACAAACCCTTAGCGGCTACAATTTGATCGAATTTCAACTGAAATCTGACCACAACCCGACTAGACTTCAACTCCGATAGAATTTCAATCAGAATCTGATTGTTGTTCGACCGAAGTGACACCGACAACAAACCCCTAAGGTTTAGGGGTTAGATATAATGCTCCTCTTCTACAACGATCACATGGCAAATACATTATATGTTCTTCCTTACTATTACTATTACTATGCATTCTGCAAAATCAATGACTGTGATTAAATCGTGCACAGAGCAATAAGTACATTTATCGTCCCTCAGTATATCAAAACACATTATACTTAATAAATGAAATTACGAAGAGTTTACTACTGCACTTAACACTATTTTAATCCACTCAAAAGGGGAAAAAAATTAAAAAATTAAAAGGATCTTTTAAAATTTATCAAAGGCATCTATTAGTATTTTTTTTTGTGTGTATAAAACAGTAACATCTTAAAATTAATATTCCAAAACTGCTTTATGCTAAATAACAATGGCATAGAATTATTTTTACTAAAATTATTTGAAGATAAGAACAATTTTAACTCGGATCAAAACTGCTATCTTTTTAACTTCCTCCCAATTTCAATTTCACTGTCTTCGAGCACGCACTCTTTGCTGCTGCCGCAAGCCCAACGACCAGCTCGTGAACTCGTGGCAGTCGACTGGCCGTGAGCTTGCAGCCTACTCGTGGGTTCTTTTCTTTCTATCGTCCAAAGTAAACCGGTCTAAATCGAAAAAGAAAAAAAAATGATTGAAAATATCTGAGGCCACAAATCCTGTGCAAGGGATTGTGTCCTCAGTCCTTCCTCTCGATCTTCTTTCTGTGGAAGAGAAGCCAACAGATGAAGAACGGAGGAAGCTCGCCTCGTACGCACCGGCAACTCCTTGCAGAGGAACAATCTCCTACCCTGCATCTCCCCTCCTCACCAGGCCCATCTCCTCCTCCAAACCCGCCGGCAAAGTTTCAGCGACAAAGAAGGTAAGTGCCTCCCTCTTCGAGCATCCATATCTCTCCTCCAGACTGACGCGCTTCCCGACCAGGGATCCACCGTGTTCCCGGTGGGCGAGCAAGGCCCGAGGCTTCTCGACGCCGACGACGGATCGCCGCCCGTGAAACTCCTGACCAACGTGGAGAAGCTCAGGCTGCTCACCAAGGCGGAGAAGGCAGGGCTCCTGACGGCGGTCGAGAACCTCGGCCACTCCCACTCCGCGGTGGAGAGGCTGGGCCTCCTCTCCAAGGCGGAGGAGCTGGGGGTCCTCTCCGCGGCCACGGACCTTGCCACGCCCGGAGCTCTCCTCAGCCTGAGCCCTGCACTGCTGGCTCTAGGGCCTCTCAGCGTCTACCTCGTGCCCGAGGAGTATGCGTGGGAGGTGGCCTTGATCTGTGTGCTCGGTGGATCTTCAGCTTCCAATTTTGTGTCGAGCTTGCAGAAATCCAATTAAGCAGGAGGATCTGCTGTTGCAGCTTGCAAGAATTCAATTCTCCTCGTTGAAGAATTTATCAAGTTTGTGAAATAAATCGAGAATCACTTTACAGAAAGCTTCTTGTCGTAGGCTTTGCATGGCAATAGCTAATTTGAGATTTCCGAATACATGAATCTGAACA
>JBAMHZ010193785.1:0-14560 GCA_037177395.1 Alpinia galanga | reverse complement strand
GAGCACTCGAGAACCCATGACTGAGCATCACATGTCCCGAGCACTGCATGTCTCGATCACTTCGTGTCTCGAGCATCACATACTCCGCACCCAAGCACTTTCTGTTTAGCCCAAGCAGAACCGGAGTACCCTCCTGAGCACTCTGTCCGAACACTCAAAAAACACATTCCTGAGTTCTCTAAGTCCCGAGCACCCAAGAACTATCCCGAGCGCCACACGCTCCTCAAACCTCAATGTCGAGCATTTGACTTCTATGCTGAGCACCTATAGTGCTCAGCCAAAGCCATGCCGAGTTCCACTCAACCAATCTGTCAGGGTACTTAGCACTAGTAGAATCCCACTTGACGGCACTAATTTTCTCTTGATGGTGAAGTTTCCTCCATTGTTCATCTGCTTCTTCACGAAGAATTCTTGAAAAACTAATGTTTTGAAGAACAATGAGTAATCAACAAACATAAAAAAACTAATTCATGCAACCTATCGCTCTGATACCAGTATTGGAATTTGAAACTGTATGAATTATTCTGAAAACTGTAAATACTTATAGTTAGTTTGGTGATTTTGGAACTTCAATTTGTGCCTCGCTGAGAAGATCTGTCGATCTGGTGTTTATCGTCTGAAGAATGATTACACAATCAAATCACCCTTGCAATTTCATAAATCAAATTCCTTATTCCCCTATAGTACTGCTCACACACAATGCAGTACTTCTGCATACACAATGCAGTAACAACTTCGGCAACTATCTCAGCAGCCCACAACTTGGAGGGACAATTTATAGAAAACTCATATCTCTTCGTTGCCCAGTCCACAGTGAAAAACGACTGCACAACGTATGCAATTACTGCACATAGCATTATTTGATGAATGTAGATAGGAAATGTTCACCAATCCAAGACTGTCATTAATGAAAGCCTACCTTTCTCACCTTTTGGTATGAAATTTGACCAGTGTAGAAAAAATGAGCTCGCTGAGGAATGACTTAAGCCTCTATGTGAATTTATGATGACCTTATACACCGCGATACATAGGGCATTTGGTCAGAATTGATAGGATTTTGGGGTATCCCTCTTGTGTTGTGCTTATCCTATAGTGCAAATGGAGGAAGGAAAGGGATTAAACGTGGAAAAAAATCTACAATGAAAAGGAAAGATAAAGAATGAAAAGAGAATAGAAAGAAGAGGAAAAGAATTAAATGTGTTACCTCTCATCATTCATCCGCCACTCACCCAAAGAGTTGTCGAGTGTTGTCATACGAAGGTTCTTGCGTTTAATGACTACCCTCATGTGAAAGTATTTTAGCCTCCCATTCAAAAAAATT
This sequence comes from Alpinia galanga, assembly GCA_037177395.1. Lineage (NCBI taxonomy): Eukaryota > Viridiplantae > Streptophyta > Magnoliopsida > Zingiberales > Zingiberaceae > Alpinia > Alpinia galanga. Next base: position 13,239 of record JBAMHZ010193785.1, on the reverse strand, counting down.
ATTGTTTATTTATTTTTTACAATATATTGGCAACAAACATTTTTATAAAGATTAAATGATTTGGAGTATTTTATAAAAAAATTCATATGAATACATTTCATGACATGAAATTTATTTTTTTTATATAAAATTAAATTAGGATTAAAAGTTTAAATATAAAAATTTACTACAATTTGAACCAATAAACTTAGATAAAATTCAAGTTCAAGAATTATTTATAAAACTTATTACAAAAATTCAGAATGGTATACATATTTATGTGCGTAAGAAAAATATATCTTATATAAAATATAATTTTTTAAACTCTTGAAATTTCAATTTTTAAAAATAATTATTTAATGGGCAAAGATAAAAGAGTATCATAAAAATAAACAAGAGATTCAAAATATTGTTGCTTGCTTTAAATTTTCTTAAAACATGGGATATTTATTTGATTATGATTGGTGAGGGGCATCAGATAATCGATAATCGAGTTTGAATTTTGATAATAGCAAAAGTTTAAAATTAAGTCATATTATAATCTAATATGGTGTTAAGTTTATAAGACTCAAACAGGTAAAAAATCCTAATAGGTCTACTGGACCTAACTAAGCAAAGAAAGTCTTAAGATCGAAGACACCAGGGTAAAGCTGTCAAACAGGCCGACCCATGGTGGAACAGGTCAACACAACATTTAGCGAGTAAAGGTGAGCTGGTCTACCATTTCGGCAGGTTAAAAAATTTTCAACCCAACCCAATCCAAGACAGGTTGTGGATTAAGCGGGCCAGCCCAAGGGCTATAATTTTACTATATATTAATTTTTTTATTCTCATCAAATTTGATTTATAACTATTTGATCCTTTATAATGCTAAGGAAGTCATCCTAATATTCTCTCTACTCTTCTAGTAGCATAGGATGTGTTGCCTATTTGATATTTTATTCTTTTTCTTTTCTTCAAATCTCTAGTTAGTTATTTTCTAATAACAAAATCTCTCTCAGTCTCTCTTGTCTATCAATCCTAATAGCATCTTGATGAATAAGGACTCTGTCTCGCTCTCTACAATTGAATTTGAGGAGTATGAGAAGCATTTAGAGATTTTCTTTTCTCAGACATCCATTTTTATTGATCATCGTGGTCAAAGACTGTATGTCTTTTCTCAAGCACAGAATGACTCTATTTTGGACTTGGCATGTTGCACCATTATGTTTCACTTGAAAAATAAGACTTAATTTTTTTCAACCCGCGGGCCAACCCAAGCCTACCGCGGGTCGACTCGTCTTAACCCGCAACCCATGTGAGTTGATCTGTTTAGGCCCACAGTGGACTTGGGTTGATAAATTTCAACCGAACCCGCTTAAATTATTTAGCGGAGCGGGCCAACCTAACGGCTAACCCAAACTGACAGCTCTATCCAAAATATGGTGCCAATGGTGAATTAGGAGTGAAAGGATAAAGGACCTGAAGAAAAAAAGAAGAAATATATTCATATCCTTAAATTTGAATGTTGTATTAACATAAGCTACAAAAATAATGAACATTTTTAATTCATTTTAACGTGTTGTAGCATGCCAAATGGTGCTGAATATCATCAGCATAATACGGCAATTATCAATATAATTGACACAACAACACAATAATAGATTACCTATGCCAAGCTGAATAGTATGGAGTTTTGGTAATTTATCAAAACATTACATTTAGATCGTGATGTAGAGCAAACAGTTAATCTGTATTCCAAACCAAAGCGCCAAGAATAGTTGATGTAGAGCAAACAGTACATGTCAATAGATTAAATCTTCAAAATCCAATCATCAATAAATTCCAAATATATGGACTATTCGACTCACCTCATGATAAAATACTTGTCTGATGTTATAGGCAGCATTCGACATATTAAAGACAAATAAAATAAGAAGACAGATAAATCACATGATTAGGATATGAGAAAAAAACGGTTTACCTTCAAGTTTATCTCAGGTATTCCTTTCAAACTACCAATACCTGCCACAGCAGTCTTGAATTGCTCAAATGTCCATGATGAAGCCAAAGTAATCTGTGTGGAGTACATAGTGTAAGGGATCTGCACGTCTGCTAAATTTATGCAGAATAAAAAAACACAAATGATTACTTTCCCAATCTTCACTGCATCTTTGATTTGGGACTTGTCCTCATGGTACTGCATGATAAATTAATGAATCAGTAACTTTAAACCACGGCTCCCTTCTTTAGTCTTGACAATTAAGTAAATGTTTGGAGAATGGGATACAACAGTCAAACAAATTAGCTCAATGCGAAGCAATAAGTATACTAGCATAGAGACATAATGCTTCTATTTCTTTGCATTTGGATAGTTTTGTATTCATTATTCCAGAATAAAAGATTAAAATGTGGCATATAAAAAGCAAAAAAAATTACAGAGAACTGTAAACAAAATATGATAGTTTAGCAAGACACAGGTGTTGTTCAAGGCATGGAGTAAACTATCATTTCAGGTGCCAAAAACCAATCCAACTAAGATCCAAGACAGAAATAAACTAGAGACATCATTGCCACTACTTCTCCAGCTCATAGCGCATTGGGACATTGACGAGTCACAAACCGTGGCAAACAGAAGTAACATAGATAGCCACCTCCAATGTTTTTCAGACAGCATACAAATTGTGGCAAACATGAGGCTTCCTCCAGATCTAGATGTGAGACACAGTGATCAAGGTTTTCTTGATATAAGAATTACCTTAAATCTAGGAGAGAATAAACAGATGTAATTTAAGGTACAGGAAATAGCATCCTCAGTGCTCCATATTAACCTGACAGAAGTACCAATCAACTGGAATACTACATGTAATACTGATGTTTTATTAATTTTTCACAATAAACAAAGAGGTACACTTGTGAACCAGCATCAAGGCAATATCAACTATATTGGTCCAACAAAGGTCTCAAGCAACCACCAAACTAAGAGGTTAGGCACTGGTAAATACTCAGATTTTATTATACAACCAGATAATTCTTCTGCCCCTCCTTGGTTACTCCTAATTGCTGCCCACTGAACAACCTATTACAAACACAAAATACAGTAGGGAACCAAAATTCCAAGAGAAAACGATGCTTGGTTCTTGATACTTGGCCAGTTTATTTACAAACAAATCTCACGGAAACAAAGGGACAACAAGGCACTATAAGAATTTGCAAGAGAAACATGATTGACCAACTAGACTAATTTGTCAACTATTTCACGAGTGCTAATAAGTACAAAAATAGTTTTAAAATTATAGGATCTCCATAGGAAATAAGAAAAAAGTCTCTGCAGATTACTAAGCATCAGAGTGAATTCTTCAACTGAAAAAAGCAAATAAGCTGAGGGTAGTAAACGTGGAGGTATGCCATTACAGAAAGAAATTATAACCTCTGGTACGATGCCATTACAAGTCTATCAAAAATCACTATTTAGCAAACAAAATAGCCATGTATGGGCCTCTGAGATAGAGGAAAAAGAAACCTGTTTTTCAAGTTCCTCTACGACATCTTCAAACAAATCTTTAGCTGTTGAGCCTGATGAATTTGATGCTACAGCCAAGTAAGGTGCCAAATCCTTGACCTGCAATGAATAGTGACAATTTAAATAAAAAAGTGCAAAAGTACAAGAATTTAAGAATGTGAAACCAATGCAGAAACACAAATTACCTGCACAAAATAGTCACGCCATTGAGTCTTAGCCGTAAGAACACCAGTAGCAACATGGTCTTCCATGAGCCTGCGAAATTCATCACGGTTTTTGCGCTCTGCTCGTCGAATTTGTTCCTATAAGTCAATGTGACCAATTAATTACATTGAATGAGTCAGGAAAATAATAACTTATAAATATCGGTCCAACCTTTTGTATTTTCCTCTTTTCCTCCTCTTCTTTCTCCAGATCACGTACGTATTCCTATTTAACATGGCAGCAGTCAGCAAAAATACTTTTATATGAATGAAAAATAACAAGTGACCTGAAAAATTTCCAATCGATCAATCTTCTCAAGTCGATAGCATCTTTCATCAACCTCAAGACGATCTTGAACTTTTCTCCATTGACTATTTGCCTGAAGTAAAGAATAAGTTGACATAATACTGTGGTATTCCTTCTGGTACAACGATGTTGATACTAAGTAGCTAGAATACCTTGATGAAGTCACAAGATTCAAGAAAATCTCTGTATTCCATAATGTTTCTTTTATGTTCCTCAGCAGCTTTTGTTCTTTCCTGAAAAATTCATCCAACGCAATTAATTTGAAGAACTATTATTTTACTATTAAACTGTTCTTTGAACACAATGAGGTATCAACAGTATCAACAAAACATGATCATTAAGAAAGTTAATGGAGCAAAAATCTGAAAAATTAAGAAGGACAAGGATCTACTATTTGCAGAAAACAGTATTTATTTAGCATAGAAGTTATTCAATTCAAAGTCGTGGCACCCAACTCATTGTTGCTACACATGATAATGCAGCTAATACAATTTTGGAAACAGCAAATGTGGCAAAAAAAAAGAGTCAAGTGTACCATATCTTAACATGCAAAAGAAAATCTTAATACTATAGAATAAAATTGATGTTAATCTTGCCATTTTGTAATTGCATATCATTGGTTGAATAACCGGTTCTACAAAGGTACTAGAAAAACACAATCTACATCATCATAAATCCAAGAGTAAACATGACACCGTATCCATCATCAGTAGTCAATAGTTCTATCTCAAACTTGCTAATGTGGAGCGAAAAATGATCCAAGAAAGTAGGCAATTGTATTTGTAGGTCAAGTTATCCACTAGGAAATAATAATGCAGATGTAATAGCAGCTGACACATTCAGACATTCAAACAAGGTGGTACACTCTGTCATTAATTAGTTGCTACATCAGTGGCTGACCAGGAAGCATTGAAGTTCAGTAAGGAAAACTTGAAAGTGCATCAAAACTCATGCTAAAAACAATGGCCCATCACTCATAAATAAAGAATTGTGAAAAATTGGAGCATGTAGAATGTATTCATATCCTTTCCTTTTCATACTCCACGTGTTGGTTTTCAAATACAAATATAGCACTCTTCCTGAGGATGCAAATGATTGGAAACAATAGAAAACAAATATAGCCATGTTGCTGGTTTTCTTTTGTGAATGCTGTTGTGGATTTCTTTTTTATGACATTATATGGTAGATTTATGGGCTCTTATGAGGTTTCTTGTGCTGTGGAGAGCTGTTATCTTGGTATTTAATCACACTATATATTAGTGTCCAGTTGGGTTTCTCCATCCAATATGGGCATAGTTGTGGCATCTTGTCAATATCTTTACTGATGACAATTACCATAGGAGTTGTGATGTCTTGGCACTTGGCAGTCTGTATGAATCCTGTTCATGTGGTTGATTATCTATGTTGTAGTACGTCAAAATCACAATAGTTAATGCATTCTGAAATTATACATTTGGTTTCCTAAAACTTGAGCAGCTCATATTCTATTTGGAACAGCAATGTGTTTATCCAGATAATGGAAAAGCAGATTATAACGGATCAGTTAGATTCAAATGGAATTTTGTATTTATAATGGATTTGGATATATGTGATGGCTTTCTTAGCTTTCCCATTAGCTTAGAACTGGAGCAGAAACAGAAACTCCTATTGGGCAAAAATCAAAGTGTGCTCCTTTTTATTGGAATCGTAAAAAGACACCCCTTTTTCATTTATTATTAAACAGCGTCATATCCAACCTCAATCCATTTTTGTTCCTGAAAATACTCTTATGTTCCGAACTATTGTAGCTGCTACAGGATCATAACTGCTATAACCGAAGCTGCAACAGCTGTGTAACAGCTATGCCCATAGCTACTATAATTGTATAGCAGATATGATCCCATAGCTACTACAACGTGTAGCAGCTATAATTCTGTAACTGCTAAAATATACTGTTGACTAGTGTTGACTAGATATAAATTGTTTAAGTTGTAACAGCTACGATCCATAGCTAGTACAATATAATATTGATCGGTATTGACCAGACGACATGAATTGTCTATGTTGTAACAACTACAATTCATAGCTGCTAAAAGGGCAGCCCGGTGTACGAATCTCCCGCCATGTGAGGTCCCGAGGAAGGATCCATTGTGTGCAGTCTTACCTTTTTTTTTTTTTTTTTTTTTTGCAAGAGACTGCTACAACATAATATTAACCAATGTTAATCAGAGATGAAGTGTCCATGTTGTAGTAGCTATGAATCATACCCGCTACAACAATGTCAAACAAGGATATTTTCAAAAATAAAAATGGGTTGATGTGGGATGGGGTGCTGTTCTAATAATAAATTAAAAAGGGATACCCCTTTGATGATTCCAATAATAAAGGGCCCTCTTTTGATTTTTTTCCCACTTATAATTGAAGTTCATGTTGGTGGTACAGTGTATCCTAGTTTATTAGAAATGCAAGAGTTTTGGTAGTTCTTGAAAATCAAAAGGTATTTAAACTTTTAAAAGAATTTTTAGACTATAATACCAGCTATAGTTACTGGTTCTTATCTATTGTGATTAGAGCTATCAATTTGGGTCGAGCCCATCAAGTTGGCCTGCCTCGCTAAATAATTTAAGCGGATTGGGTTGAAATTTATCAACTCAAGTCCACTACGGGCCTAAACAGATCAATCCGCATGAATTGCAGGTTAAGATGGGCCAACCCGCGGTGGGCTTGGGTTAGCCCGCGGATTGAAAATTTTAAAAGTCTTATTTTTCAAGTGAGACGTAATGATGTAACATTCTAAATACAAAACAAAGTCATTATGTGCTTGAGAAAAGACAAATAGTCTTTGACCAAGATGGTCAATAAAATAGATGCATGAGAAAATAAAATCTCTAAATGTTTCGTATACTCCTCGAATCCAATTGCAGAGTGAGAGACAAGATTGATAGAGAAAGAGACTAAGAGAAATTTCGTTATTAGAAAGCAACTAGCTAGAGATTTAAAGGAAAGGAAAAAAATAAAATACCAAATATGCAACATACCCTATGCTACTGGAAGAGCAGAAGGATTATTAGAATGACTTCTTTACGCACTATAAAGGATAAAATGGTTATAAATCAAATTTACTGAGAATAAAAAAATTAATATATAGTAAAATTGTGGCCCACGGGCTAACCCGCCTAATCCGCAACCTACCTTGAGTTGGATTGAGAATTTTTCAACCCGTTGAAATAGAGGGCCAGCTCACATTTTCCTGCTAAATGTTGGATTTATGACGGGTTAGCCTGCCCCGCCATGGGTCGGCCTATTTGACGGCTCTAGTTGTGATGGAGAACAAGTGAATTCTGAAACACCATGGGAGATAGTAGAAAAGGATAGAATTTCTGCACCAGTACAGGCTTCCTACAGGTTTTTTGAATGGAGAGGTATGCATACAATGCAGAATAGGCAAGGTAGAGCTTCACTTGGAGAGGCATGGAGCGTGCAATAACCTTTTCTGGAAACAGTGCAAATAATGAAGAGTAGCTGGGTTCTAACATTATCAATTACTACACATCTGGTCTCTGTTAATTGTTCCTTTTGCATATTTGAGCAATGTAATTATCTCTAGGTTTCATTCATCCTTGTAGAGTTTCACGGGAAGAGCAGTAAACAAATCACTATCTGTAAAAGGGAAATATAACTTGAACACGACCTTTTTGATTGAATAAAATATATTCCTCATTTCCCAATTGGTAAAACAAAATAATCGCTTCCCAAGCAGACATAAGGCAGAAACTGATATAGATCAAGATTGAAATTGCAGAATTATTCATTTTAACTAATAAAACCAAGCATCTGCAAAATGAGAAAAAGGATTATGAATAAATAAGAATCTGAAATTTCAAATTTTCAACCTTTTTCTGTAGTTCAGTAATATAGCTTTCAAAAAGATCTTCACGTTCTCTTGGCCGTTCAACTGCACTAAATCGTTCATCATCCTCGAACTTAATTATTGCTTTACTGCACAGATGGGATTCACTTTAAAGTATGGATTTTTTTACAAGACTTGAAAAGGATGGAAGATATATATAGAACTAGAGATTTAAACTCTAGTGCAGAAACCTTTCAGCCTAAAAACTATCTAATAACACCCCAACATAAAAAAGTCATCAAACCTCCATCTCCCAGATGATGTAAGGTCTTTGCATTCCTGCACACGATAGTATTAATCAAATCAGTCAAGGCAAAAAGATCAACCTTGTTAGTAGAACAATGACACATACTTCTAACATCTTAACAAAATCCTCACGTGCTTTCTTCTGCTTACTGCGCCTTTCCTCTGTCTCCTGTTTTTTTCTTTGACCAAGGTACTGTCAAACATAGTAACTTTAATGAACAAAGAAATTGATAGTAAAGTAGTTTCACAAGATATAGAACATATACACTGACAATTAGAACATTTTAGCTGCTGAAAATCAATTCATCAGCTTACCTCATTAAATGCTTGTTTCCTTTCTCCAAGAGTTCTCAAAGAACCATATCTTTTATCATTTATGATGACCCTCATTGCCTAAGAAAATTCAAAATGATGACATTAAATGGAAAAAAAATTTTAAAAATGCAAAAGACTCCTCTAAAAAATATCACTTTTTCCCTTCAAAATATGCAAAAGATGACGCACCTGCTCCCAAGTCCAATCAGACTGAACATTGGCAGATTCAAGTAAAGCTTTAAAAGCATTTTTTGCCTCCTGAAGAAAGAATGTGTTACACTTGAACCATAACAAAAGAAGCATCAAACTGCAAAGATGAATATCTTACCAGCTTATTAGCATAAGCTTGTTCATCAAATGCTTTATCGTCAGATGACCTAGCAATGTCTTTCCCAACAACAAGTGTGGATTCTTTGGGTTCCTAAAAAAAATATGAGATTAACAAAAACAATACAGTTTATGCATTTACAAAAGCGATTAGGTGGATAAAGCAAGAGCACTCAAAAATAGCATTCAACAGAAGGTTGGCAGTTCATATAGAAAAAATAAAAGACCACATGGTAACCTGTTGCGTAATGCAGAATGAATAGAAACTACACTGAAGTGTGGCATTTGTTGAACTAATAGATCAAACAAATTAATTTCTCCATTATATGAATCAAGCAAGAAAAACAGCAGCCAGTCTTCACTAAAATTTTGGCCAACAAAATTAAAAAAGATCTAAAAGATGGGGTTCAAGGAAAAGATAAGATCCACACAACCAACCCCAATAGTTGGGACTAGCACATTCATAACTGATGAGCTTCAAAGCAATGAAGAATGAGGTAGAAAAAATGAATAGTAAATCAAAGGATAGAAATTTGATTAGTCCATATAAATCGTAGTTTATACCACAGACTGCCATCTTTTGAAAGCATGTTGAAGATTCTCAGATAAATTGCCAGCTTAGCCAAAACAAAAGGTTCAACTATATTCAGTTATTCCTACTGAAATTTTGAATACCTCCTGTTTAATTAACAATGAAATTCTTTTCACTATTCAACCTTCATACAAACACTACATTCAAACCTTCCTTACACTCCACTGTTTCACCTAGCCTACCCCAACACTTATCCATCCTCATAATCATCCTGCAACAACAAGCTTTACAAAGCAAGTAGGCTGAATGAATGTTTATAAAAAATCATTTTCAAGCTTTAGTTAGTAGAAGTTTTTGGAGCACAAAGGGAAACCACATGTAATTTCATTTGCTCTACTGTCCATTATCTAAGCCCATATATGAAAAAGCTTCATCAAAGTATACTGTAGCAAGGTTGTCATACCTCCTGTTCCTGAAAAGTTTCACCATGCACACCCAAGGTATTTGTGAGGGATGAGTTATCTTGATTGCTCCTAAAAGATACAATTCCATAATATAAAGATGGCCATCAGTACAATAAATAAAAATTAAAAAGTGAAGAAAAGAAAACACATCATCCTGAACACCCAGTGTTCCATACTTGATCTCAATGGTTGTAGATTCCACAGCAACAGAAGTATGTTCAGCAGTTGCAGAAGAAGGAACAAGATCAGGAGCTGAATTTGCAGGTGGGTGAAGATTTGATAAATCGGCTTCTTTTTCTTTTCCGACAGAAGAGCTAGAATTGATTCCCATGGATGTTTCTGCACCACTAGATGATTCCATCAACAAGGGGTTTATGCTTGAAGTAGATACCACCTCTGTTACAATAGGTAGAGAAATGCTCATGGAAGAGGTTTCAATAGCAGGAATAGTTGAAGCAACAGATGGAGCAGTTGTCCCTGTTTCTACTGGTGGTAGCTGAGTTGCTGTTTTTTCTGCTTGTTCCCGAGCTAGCTAAAATAGGAATAGATTAATTAGAGAAAAGAATAGAAAAGGATTAAGTTAAAAACTAAAAAATAACTTTAAACAAAAATACAAGATAAAACCTTGAGTTCATCAGGCATTGTCCATTTTGATTGCTTTGTAACTTTGTTATAGTAGTATCTATATCACGTAAGAAGTGAGAAAAATTATACTTTTTCCAAACAACACAAGATGCAACTTTAAAAAATTACAGCATTGATATAATAAGCTACAGAAAGAACACTGATATAATTACGCACTTTCGACCATCTGCAGCAGTAAATTCCTTCCAGTCAGTTGATGCATCTGCCCTCTGCCAAAATGAATGTTAAAAAAACTAATTTCAAGTGAATAGGAAAAAAGATCAACCAACACTAGCGAGGTAACAAGTTACTGAAGGATCTATGCACTTAATTTAATCCCAAAAAGTGTATATGGACCATAACTATAAATAGAAGTCAACAAATAATCTCTCTGTCATAAAACATTGTTTTATCAGGTGATCCGAACCACAACCCATCCAATTTAATCATATGACTCAAAGTGGTGCCAAAATTTCAAGAAAAAATTACAACGATTGTTTCTAGATAAATGAAAAGCCTTAAAATTATTTGCTTTAGTTTATCAGGTAAACCTACACAAGTTCACCTTACTATTTTGGTAGCATGTAGGTATTGTTTTTGGCTGAGTTTTCTTATTGGACGGTAAATGATTGATTATGAAAGATGATATTTTTATATCTTATCTCTGCTACAGTAGTGTACTGCAAAAGTTCAGTCCTTAAATTTCCAGCTTTTTATTTTTATTTTTCTTATTTTGTTAAGCAATAACATGGAAACACCAAGGTTTAACAGGCTATCGAGAACATGGATATGGAAGGTCAAACATATGAGATAGAATGATATGAGGTGTTATTAAGTGCACCATCAATTTGACATGTGTCCTAGGTGCATGCTCAAGTGGCTTTCTTGTGCCTAGGCAAACTCATCTGCCTTAATTACTAAAAGGCACATAGGCCAAGGCTAGCACCTGGTCATGCCTCTTTAGAAGGCCTCTCTGTCTGCAGACATGAACCCAAGATCAAGTGCACCTGGTCATGCCTCTTTAGAAGGCCTCTGTCTGCAGACATGAACCCAAGATCAAGTGAAGCCATGGAATGGAATAGCTTGATATGCATGGTTGTGCTGAGTCATTTTCTACATGCTTCCCTTTGCTGTTCATGATGCGGATTTACAGTACTTGATCCATGGTAAAGGTGACAGGATACCATTGCTGCCTTCCAATAGTGGCAGAAGGGAAATTGCAGCAACAACTGGTGTTCCTATTCTACTGTGGAATAGTTTGGATGGCCTGGCACGAAAAAGTGGAAGAGGCACAACAAGTAAGAAGGAGAAGAGGAAGCAAGCTAGCAGATCAGCTTGTCATGGTGGATCCATAATGCCTGATGGCACAGATCGACACCAAAAGGATCTTTCTCCAATCAAGCACTGCAACTGGCATCAGATGAAGACCCAAAACATTCCCAATGATCTTTTTATTTTATTCAAAAGCAAATTGCTCCATGCACAAAGTCATATGTACCTAGTCTATTACCAACAAAATGGTTTCAATTTAAGCATAAAATAGTGAAGAGAAAAATGTTGCTTTGTAGAAGATAACACACAACCAAGTTGGCATGCATATTATCATTTATTGGACAAATAGGCCAGCAAGTTTCATGCATAATAAATACCATGCTACAGCAGCAGGGCATGTCAGCAATGTTTCTATTTTTTGAACAGAGTTAGATGTAACAAAAACTAAAGAGTGAGAAAGAAATATTACATTTAGAGGAAGGAAAAATAATATGGGTTAACATGTTAACAAGAAAAGGAAAATGCACTCACTGCTGTCATTATGGACAGTGAGATATCCGTTGCAAATTGTATCAAGAAATAATGAAGCCACTGCCTTTATGAAAATCACCGTAAAAGATGGAAACATGGTGTCTTGTTAGCAGAAACATAAGAACATGTTATCGTACACAAAAATATTGCCTTTTGCCTCTACTTTCATATTATGAACCCCGAGTTTGCAATAGCTCAGTTAGGATTGTAGAACACGAATATGGAGGTATATCTCCAAAGAAAGACATGGCATCCAATCAGGTACATATTCAAGAATAAAGTATCAGGTTTGGCTATTAGCCAATGTCTAGAATATATTACTACAGTCTTGACACAAACATGTAGAAAATATATATATATATATAGGGCATAACAGAAAATTGATAATGCCAAGTAGATTGTCTATATCAAGGATTTCCATTTAGAAAAGTATACCAAAAAGAAGCCTGTTGCTAAGATTCTCCAAAGGTGTTGATAGTTAAACCTACAAGGTTTCTACAGCTAGACAAGTCACTTGAAATTCCAAAACTTCAAGTTAACAAGACAAAGCCAACCTAATGTACACAACAGAAAATAAAAGACAACTAAACATTATAACAAACTAATTACAACAGCAACCTCAATAATAAGGAAGGATACAAACCAAAGACTCTGAAATTCATTCCAAAAGGACAACAAAACAAGGATAGCTATTAACTAAGTCTAAAAGCCTATGTAAAAGGTCATTGCTACTTAATTGAAACTTTATAATTATACCTCCAATGGTTAATCCTTTGCTCATTCTACATCCTCTCAGATGATGGCGCAAACTCATCTAATTTCTGTGATTGACGGCTAAATTCTATGATTGATGGCTAAGTTCCGGTAAGTGCATTAGGCGGACATGAAGGAACAAATGTCAACCGCTGAGACTAATATGGGGATAAAAACTCTGTAAGTTTGATAAATTCTACATTTTACACCAAGTATCGACTTGATCTTATAGAGAGTACACAACTAACACTACTTTATCTACAACAGTACATATCATGTACCCGAAGGTACCATC
>JBAMHZ010193674.1:0-11256 GCA_037177395.1 Alpinia galanga | reverse complement strand
ATGAGTCTTAAAGAATTAGAAAGTAGTTTTAAAATGATTTTAAAATTTTTAAAAATCTTTTTTTTTATAAAAAATATATTTATAAATCTTTTTTTTTAAATATATTATTGTTTTATTTTAAAAAAAAATTAAGCATGCAACACATTGTGCATAAAAGCGATTCGCTTGCCCTCAGCGCCCCCACCAACTGGTCCCACAGCCAACACGAAAGAGGTAAATCACAAAGAGTATTTTATACCCAACTAAGGACTAGTACAGCAGGAGGACAGGCATCTTAAAAAGTCTTATAATCTTCGAAGATTAATTTTTGCTCTATTATACAATTCTATTACTGCATTAGCCACGAAGCCTCTCGTGGGACTAAGCATGCAGCACATGATCAGCCTGTTCGTGGTCCGATACATAAATGGGACAATCGGGTCCATGTCAGATCAAATTTAATCCATATAATTTTCTAAAAATATATTTAACTTCATTTTTAAAAAGATATATTAGTAAAAAAAATCAAAAATATATTTTAATATTAATAAAATTTGGGCATAATTTACCTAAACTTACCCCATTTTTAATCCCGGTACGGTTTCGGGGCGACGTCGGCACAATCGCCGTCCCTACGATCCTGGTAGGCAGTAGCGATCGAAAGCGATGGCGGTAAATTGGCGATAACGCTGCCCCCGAGCGCCTCTCCACCGACCGTAAAGCGATGGCGGTAAATGGACGAACGTTGTGTGTGTTCTGTGAAGCTGGAGTCCATTAATGGCGATGATACTTGTCCTCTCACTGCGATTTATGCTCTCATCTATTGCAATCAATGCTACCATTCGATCTTGCAGTTGGGAAGGTAGCATCTTTAATTGCCTGCCCAGTCGCACCCGGCGCCCCCGCCCACTCCAGCTCCAAGGAAGTCCGGAGGCTCTCTCCAGACCGCCGGTACCCGGTTCGCGTTGGCTTTCGCTAAAAAAAAAACTGATTTTGGAGGCTTGCGATGGAATCGTCCAAGGAGATCCTGTCGCCGGAGTGTCCGCCGGTTGGTTCGCTGGCAATTTGTGCAGGGGAAGCGACAGCGACGCGTCGGCAGAATCTTGAACTCCACTTTGCACAGAGCGACGAGCGTCAGTTCAAGGGAATCGGCGGGGACTATGTCGCCGGTGGCGCGACACCGGTGAATATATGGGGGAAGCCGATTGATGATCTGTCGAAGACAGGAGGTTGGGTTGCAGCATTCTTCATCTTTGGTATGAATTTCCACTCGCCTTTTCGGCCGCCGTTAGCATGTTCTTCTCCTTATCTTTTTAAGTAACCTTAGTCCAACTTCTACTTCTAGTGTGCGATTGTATACTCTCATGTATTCTGGGATTTGCTAAATTTGTTTGCCAAAAGTGGAACACAACGGGCAACTTGCTCATATGTATCCATCTGGGGTTCTTCTTTAGACGAATTTGACATTAACATGATCAGTCATTACCTTCAAACCCATAGGTTTGTGTTGTTTCTCAACTCGATAAACATGTTTATGCTCTTAGACATGGGTAAGACCCAATTCATGAGTTTTAGACACAACACTAAAGGAAAACCTTGACCGACTTCCATCCTGTGGGAATTCATGACAAAAAAATTGAAGAGAATGGATGTAGTTGACTGTGTTTGCGCTTCGAACTGTAAAAGTTTCTGCTACTGTAACCATTGATAGCAACAACAATAACAACCAAACTTTATCTACTAAGTGAGATAGGCTATATAGATCCTCCTATGCTATTGGACTCTATCTCCTATATATGATCATCAATATTTAAAAAAATTTATCATGTAGTTTTCTTTGCTCTTTTTCTTCCTTATAATGTGTGCATTTGTCATTGTTTTACATTGCTTAACTGAAACATTTATTGGTCATCTAAGTATATGTCTATACCACTTTAAACATGTCTCAAAGGATTTTCTCTTAATAGATACAACTCTGATTTTCTCTCTAATATTTTTATTTCTTATTTTGTACATCCACTATAACATCCTAATCTATGTGACTCTCATCTTCCGCTTGTATGCTCAAGTCATATTCAATATTTAACATAATAGGTATGACCATCATTTTGTAGATATTCCATTTAACTTTTTGAGGTATCTAAACTATTGATAGCAACAGAAGTTTATTTGAATAGTGCCATTGACTATTATATTCAAAAGGCAAACCAAGTTTTGAACAATCATTTATAGGGTTTAATGTTTGTTTGATGTGTTTTGTTGATTGAACCTAAGCCTATATGCTGTGTTTGTGTTTGTGTTTGTTTGAAGATAAAATTCTGATTATTTTTACCTGATATTGAAAAAGAAATGAATTGGTTACTTGACGTCATATTTTTTTGTTATTCCCTATTATCTCTCTTTTAGATTTGCAAATATGAGGTGCACCACCTAATTTGGATGTTTATTTCCATAGGAAATGAGATGGCAGAAAGGATGGCCTACTTTGGGTTGTCAGTGAATATGGTAGCATTCATGTTCTACATCATGCACCGGCCATTTACTAGTTCTGCTAATGCAGTAAACACTTTTCTTGGCATATCACAAGTATCTTCTGTCCTTGGTGGATTTATTGCTGATGCTTATCTTGGTAGATATTGGACAATTTCAATTTTCACTACAATCTATCTCCTGGTGAGAACATCAGTGACCTTGGTCAGATTTTGTTGATTGTTCCCAAATATCTCTATCTGTTTGTTACATTTTATCCATGATTTTGAACTTCATTAGTCTTCAAGTGGAAAAAGCTTAGCTGCTAAGTTTCTGAACCTGCTGTTGATACTTTAGTTATTTGTTGAATTATCTTTCTGTAATCTGTACATCTTCACCTTGATGTCTTCACATCATTCAATGTTTTCTGGAGCACTATAGCAATACTTGATTTACATCTTGGCTAGGAACTGATATGAAATTAGTTGCTTATGAATAGTAAAAGCAAGATCAAACCTTATCTTGCTAGAAATATGAACTACTAATGGCTACTTCCTAATCTTATTATGTTTATGCTGGTTTATTTGCTAGTCTCTTCAGTAAACATAGTAACATTGGAACGAAACTTATGCATTAGGATCACAATTTCTTTATTGTTCATAAGTTTTTTTTTTCCCTTTTACTTACGTTAAAGTGACTCACGCTGGCTGATGTTTGGCTCTTGTTAACTTTGTTAAAATTTCCTTTGCTTGCTAGGGTTTGACAGGGATCACTCTATGTGCAACTTTGAGTGTCTTCACACCCAATCAACATGACTGTGATCAGTTATCTATACTGCTGGGCACATGCGAAGAAGCAAAGCCATGGCAGATGCTTTACCTATATGCTGTTCTTTATGTTACAGGTCTTGGTGCTGCAGGCATAAGGCCTTGCGTCTCATCATTTGGAGCCGATCAATTTGATGAAAGGAGTAAGGACTACAAGAGCCACTTGGACAAATTTTTCAACTTCTTTTATCTTTCTGTCACCATTGGTGCAATTGTGGCATTCACCATGGTCGTGTACATTCAAATGAAGCGTGGTTGGGGCTCTGCCTTTGGCTCCCTAGCAATTGCAATGGGTGTTTCAAATGTAGTTTTCTTTGTCGGAACGCCACTGTACAGGCATAGACTGCCAGGTGGCAGCCCTCTCACCCGTGTTGCTCAGGTCCTCGTCGCTGCTTTCCGGAAGAGAAATGTGTCCTTCTCCAGTAGCGATTTCATTGGCCTTTATGAGGTTCCAGGTAGAAATTCTGCAATAAAGGGCAGTGGAAAGATAGAACACACTGATAATTTTAGGTACTGTTTATGAACTATTTGATCTTGGCTCAGAAAACATACTTTAAATTTGCTTTCACTCTACTATAACTACTGATACATTTGTCTGGGGATCCACAGGTGGTTGGACAAAGCAGCTCTGCAACTCAAAGAGGATGCAGCAGTAGACCGTAACCCCTGGACGCTTTGCACGGTAACACAAGTCGAAGAGGTTAAGATACTGTTGAGACTTTTGCCGATACCAACGTGCACCGTAATGCTTAGCGTAGTATTGACAGAGTATCTAACTCTTTCAATCCAACAAGCATACACCTTGAACACCCACATGGGTCACCTGAAACTTCCTGTGACTTGCATGCCTGTGTTCCCTGGCCTAAGCATTTTTCTCATCCTGGCGCTCTACTACTCCACATTTGCACCATTGTTTCGCCGCATCACTGGTCACCCACATGGTGCATCTCAGCTCCAAAGAGTAGGTCTTGGTTTGGCAATATCTATTCTGTCAGTGGCATGGGCTGGAGTTTTCGAAAGATATAGAAGAAACTATGCCATTAAGCATGGTTATGAATTTCTGTTTCTGTCTGCAATGCCAAATTTGAGTGTTTATTGGCTACTAATTCAGTATTGCTTAATTGGAATTGCTGAGGTATTTTGCCTTGTAGGCCTTCTGGAATTCCTCTATCAGGAGGCTCCCGACGCCATGAGAAGCATCGGATCTGCTTATGCTGCTGTTGCAGGAGGCCTTGGATGTTTCGTAGCTACGATCATAAACAACATTGTGAAATCAACCACTGGAAATGATGCCAAAGGGCAGGTTTCATGGCTTTCCCAGAACATAAACCAGGGGAGGTTTGATTACTTCTACTGGCTTCTCACGGTGCTGAGCTTAATAAACTTCTGTGTCTTTCTTTATTTATCTCGGCGATACGAATACAGGGTACGTAAGGTAGTTGAGCTATAATTTACAGAAGTATATCGACAAAATGGATCCTTATCCTGAAGGAAGTAGGATGCCATAACATGGAATTTGATCATCCTTCAAGTTTCTGTCATGATCTTGATGGGGAGAAGGTTCTTAAGCTATACGAAGCCTTATAACAAAAGTGCAATAATATACTGGATTCTGTTTCTTTGATCATGCTATGTGATACTATTTGTATTGATTATGTTGACAAAAGACCATTGTACTTCATCATTTACTAGACTTATCCATTAGAATGAAAGAGTATACTTTGGTTTAGATAAATAGCCTGTTTACATGTGATCTCCTAAAGGTGCTGTTGTTATCATAAGCTTTACTTGGTAGAATTGAATGAATATACATAGTACAAATTCAAAACTAGTAGGTACTTGCTTACAAACAACAAACCAACCTTTCATGAACAAAGAAGTGCTCCCTGCATGTACTTTTATGACAAAATTATTAGTAAAAATGATATAAGATAACTTAAATAAATAGCTTTTATATAAAGAGTTTAATCATCTTGTGCTGGTGCTGACCGTGGATGAGCAGCTCCCTATGCATTTGATCCAGTAGGAATTAGAATCCAACTGGACCCGCATTAACCTCCTATTTTCAGTTTCACCAAGTTATGAAACACCAAGGATATAAAGAGAGTAATTAGTACCCTGACCAATATCAATTTAAGTCTACAACATAAATACTATGGCCAGAAATTGCCTAAGGATCATCTGAAAAAAAAAGTTTAATATTCTGAAAGATTCCAAAATAGAGTGAAAACAACAGGAAATCATCCCTTAGTTCAACTGATGTAAGAAGGGTGGTAACTCTGGTTGGGGACACTGGATGCCGGATTGCTTAAGTTGAGGTTGGCATAGTATGATTCACGTTCTAAAACATTGTCTGCAAATTGATACAAGCTTGCACCTGAGCTCCTGGCACCATATCTGGCGCTCAAAGCCTGTGAATTGTATGCATTTGGTCCCACAGGAGCTGTTGGATCCATCCATGCCTCAGAACGTGCAGGAACCGATAAATTGTGTCTAAGTGCTCTCTCTTCATGTGTTCCATTTCCATGCGGCCCGTAGAAACCATCGTTATAGCTGGCAAATTGATGAGAGGTGTTCCCCACTGTAAATGCAGTGCTGTTACCTGCTGCTGCTGCTGCCACAGCTACTTCTTTCCTAGCTCCTGAAAGGTGAGCAATTCCTGTCAGTGAATTCACTCTAGTTCCGCTATTGATGGTCTTTGTTAGATTAGTCACCCCATTGCCAATGATCCCTGTCCCACTATGCACACCTAATTCATCTTCAAGCGTGTTCCTCCGATACAGACTGCTATAGTAATTCTCAGAGTTGGGAACAGATGCAGCTTGCCCCTCTGGAAGTTGTTTATCAAAGTGAGGTGTGATTGCATGCGGTTGGTTGGCAGTAGAACGCCAGTAACTTTTGACCTGATCTTGACTCATTTCCTGAGCCTTTCGTTTGTTTTTCAATCTCTGATCATCTTTTGAAATTTGTGTTTCTAACTTTGCAATTTTCTGATTGATGTTGAAGCTAGCAAGTTGAGAAGGGTCGAGTTTGTAATCCTCAAGATACCTCACTATCAATTTAAGCTTCTCCAATTGCTTTTCATTGGCTTCTCTCTGCAAAAGAAAATTAATAATAATTAAGTCCAGAAAAAAATTCACATGCAAGATACAAAGAGCTATAACCAAATTGACCGCATCCAATATTTATGATAATCAACAAATCAGGAATAAATAGTATACTAGATGGTTCTTTAGTGTGCCGGGCACACAGTAGCTACATCAACCAAGCATTCATATTCCTAACATTCCCAATGTTGAAAAAGTTGGTTGTCATATAAGACAAGGCAAGAGTTGGCCCGGCCAATTGGTAGAAGCTCCGGCCATTCAATCAGCTCACTAAACCCACTAGCACTTTCTCATGACTATAAGCCAAGGAGCATGAGTTTAAGTGACTCGCACTGATAAACAAACAGCAACCAGAAGAAAGACTACTCATCCTATCAACAAAATGGACAATTTTCCCAACTGCAGATCAGCACAAGGGAAGATAGCCTACTAATTCAAGGGAAATCTTCTTTAAAGAAAATTTTCCCGCTGATCATTCAATCACCAGTAACAGTGAGGTTTCACTATGATTCAGGCCTCATTGACAATGAGGTGGATTTAAACAAGGTTTAAGCAACTCCACTGAGGCTATTCCTCCATTTTTTAGTGCAAAATGGTCCTCCATTGTAACATCAGAAATAGACCAGAATGAACAGGCTAACTTCAAATGAAGAACAAATCTCACCACCAATCAAGTTGATTAACATGAAGCTTTATCAGCCATGAAATTCGCCATCACATTGCTGTGGTTTTTTTTTTGCCTCCAACAACAGTAGCCAACAGCCCAGAGATACTCCAACAAGACCCTCTCTGGCAGTTCAAGCTATACCTATTGCAGCTCCCTTCCGAACTTCAATGTCATACCCTTTTGGAATGATTGCCCTTCTAACAACACTCTCAATGTCACTTACCATGAAGGTGTGAACAGCAGTCCACCTAGATCATGTGGGTCATCAACCTTGACATAGTTAAAAGTTGGATCTACTGCCTTCCAAACTCCCAACACTGCCACCACCACTGCCACTGTAAACCACTCACCTCCATCGCTACAACCTCTTGCTTGGGAACATCAGGGACAAGTTTCTGGCATTCACACTATACAGCAGGATGGCAGAGTACTTGATCCCATTTCAACTTTAGATTGACAGAAATGTTTAAGCCCAGTTGCTCCTGCATGAGAGAAGTATGTTCGATAACCATAGCATAGCCTTCTGATCAAATGGGATGAGAGGTGTCAAATAGGTTGGGCCACCCTCATCCCAATCCAGTCCAACACTACCCATCTGACGATGTATTGTGCCATGCCCAACTAAACTAGCTCACAGATCAAGCTTGGCACAATCCAATTTCAGGCTACACCTAGCTATGCATAAACCTGGGCAGGAAACTGCCCATAGGGTGAGCTTGGCTCACGTTGAATTTTGCCTGCTTGAATCCAACTCAATATTAAGTGTTTAAAAAAAATAAAGTTTCTTCAAATAAATCTAAAATTATACTTTAAAATTATTTAACATTATTTGTTTTTTAATAAGTAAATATTTTTTAAGATTTAAAAAGCTAGACAGTCACCTAAGGGCACCTGGGCAAGAGCTTGGGTTGAGTTGTGGTCCTAGCCCTGTTGTATTGACCCATGCACAATACAACAAGCATCTAATCAAGTCAAGCTCAAACCAAAAATTTGTAGACTGTTAAAGCCCATGTCAGGCCAAGCTTTGAACAACCTATTGACTCCACAAATCTTATGCTTTTGTTGTTGGGATTTTGCTCGAGCATGCCCTCCACAACAACGGTGGCTGAATGGAGAGCTTCCTCATGACACCTAGCCATGATGGTAACAAAGCAGAGATCATGGCTCAAAATTATGATGTGCGTCACCTTTGATGAGTTCTGAAAATTGTTCAGACTCTTGTTCTCCATGTAGGAGGCAAGAATGGCAACAAAGCAAATGTGAAATGGAACAAGCCCAGAAGCAAGACTGAGCTTGGAAAGGCTTTTTCAAAACTCCATGCCATCCACTAGGTCTTGCACTCAGTTTAGCTAGAAATGGGAAATGAAAGAGATCTCTCATCTGCTAACATGTCCCTCCTTTCCACCCATCAGCCAGTGAACAAAGATAGACAACCTAATGAATCCAACCTTTCATCCATCATTCAAGTAAACAGTCCCTGATACTGAATAATTGGTCAGATGTAAAATTGAACTAACTGTGAAGAAATCATTCTGGAAATAGATAGAATATTTGCAAGAACCCAGATGTAACAATCTTTCAACAATCAGTTTTATGATCCACCACTTGTTTACATAGTCCAAGCATCGTCTCAAGCAGTTAAATAGAGAGGTTAATGATACAATTTTAGCTTACATGTTTAAAAAGAAAGTGTCAATAATCTCCAAAAACAAATTTAAAAAGGAAAAGAATCTAGCAAATACTCACAGCAAGCTGTCCTACATGTGATATCATTTATTCATGAGTTTTACAGAAATAGAACAGAAGGATCATACCTGGGATTTGAAAGTAGATTGTCCTTCCTTTCGTTGACCTTTTGCAGGCTGCACAATTTTCTGCAAATATGAAGCTATAAGAGGCACAGGGGGGTGTTTCTCCTTAAGCTCAAAAGCGCAAATGAGTTCCACTGCTTCAATATTCATTTCATTGTTTAACATTTCATTGATTATGTCTGCAACATGAATACTGTTAGCACTTATGCAAATATCTAAAAAAGACTAAAGGTACGTGCAAAGTAACATACAGAATAGATAAAGATGCTATGCAGACAGAATATATCCATGCTAAAATAGAAAAGAAATAAATATAATGATGAGAAATTGAAAGGGAAAAAAAAAACAATCCTTGTTAAAAGAAAATTACAAATTACCTAGATTCTGATTGAGGAACACTGCACATTGTACAGAATTAGGAATAGAAGAAAAAAAAAGGGAAAGGGAGAGGAAGTAGTCTGAAAGAAAAGTGACTATTTCACAGGCACCTAGAAAAACTAGCAACAGCTTGGAAACATTCAAACTCAATGCACCATAAGTTCACTAGATCTTCAAGACATTTAAATCCTTGAAATTCACACAACATTTATAGTATCCCTTATAGCTTGAGAGATCCAGCAAGTTTCCATACGATCATTATAGTTCTTGTGCAATCTTTAGAGTATTAACAAGTCGCCATAAAAGTTTTTGGAATTCATGTGCTAATATTTAAGTTTCTCATCAACTCGATGTATGTTCTAGAACTTTAATGCAAACCTTTCACAATTAGATAATTTTTTCTGAAGTTCTTCAAAAAGCAAGAACCTACATCAGGGCAAAAGTCAATGTTTCAAGATATATATTAATCAGCAAGTAGATCCCATCGTTGTGTTATTTAATAAGAAACAGTTGCAAGGGCTCCATAATAACAAAAAAGATACGGTCATGAAGAATGATGACTTGTACATAATTGACTAGAAGAGTTCAGATTCAAGTCAAGTCAAGACTACCAGCAAAGTTAAATCTTAACAGAAAACCAGAAAAGTAATCCAAAATAATGCCATTTCATGTAGTCTTTTGAGTTACAAGGGGATTAATCTTTCAGAAGGCAAAAAGCACTTTCCAAGTCAAATTTCACTAGCCAACCAACAATCTACTAAAGGACAATTAGCTTGATTAGTTCAAATCCAACATTACTCCATTGCACCCTAAAGTCAGGAATAACAGAATGGATCAAAGCAATCCTCCCTCAATTAGTTCAGGTATGCTTGCTAATTGATGGGCTTTTCACTGTGGTCTGGTTTCAAAGAGTAGACTATTGAATTGAAGGTTGCTAGCATTATGATGACAACTAGCCTCTGCCAGCAGAATTTTAATTCTGGAGACTACACTACAGATCTCTATGGTGCAACCCCACTTAGGTCGGAAGCCATCACTAATCCCTCCTGAACCCTGCTGCCTATGAAGCTTTTCCATGTGTTCCTCAATTGTATATTAGAGTGGCCAGTCTTCTTCTATTCAGCATTTAAGCATTTGATCCTCAAGACTACCCTCTTTGTCATTAACAATACACAGTTGTTTAGTGTGTTGTAATGACTTATAAATAGGACTTGTGGCTTTGGGTCTTCATAAGTTACATATCAATCATTCAAAAGCTAGGCACCAGGGTTTTAATGCACAGTCCAATTTGATCAAAATACTTTCTCTGCACAGCTCATAAATCTTGGCAGGGCACAGTTAGATCTTATGTTGAACATTACCAAATGAGTGTATATTCCAAGCAACAAGTGAAGAGCTACACCGTGCAACCTCCCCAGCTATGATTAAAAAGGATAGTGGCCCCCTGCCATAGTCCCTGTGAGGATTTGAAATAACTATGCATACTGACATTATGAAAACCAGCAATTGATAAGCAACGGACAACCACAACTGATCCATATTCAGTGAAACAAAAAATTGCCAATAATTTAAAAAGAAAAGACCATTCCAACCTATTGTAGCCTTTGGTCTTATCTAGTGTTTATATACCCTATTGCATTTGCAATTCAATGCCTTGCTTGTCTTCCAATTAGTAAGAATTCCATTAGATGTAAAGCTTAGTTCGTCTAGTTGAAAGTAGTCCTTTCTGGAGATTATTCTTCTTGGTGGATTTAGTCTGGTATTTATCCAGCACTAAGTAATAGTCGCCCATCTCCAAGGCATAGTAATGGTTGCACATGCTTGCACATATCTTGCTAGCAAGTAATGCTTTCGATTTGGTGATATCATGAGTTTTTTTCAATTTCCAAAGCTCACTGAGAAGCTTCTACCAAAGTGTCAAGTAAGATGAACAAAATTCTTTCTTAATATCCGACTTTAACCCATCAATAAATGATTGAATAATCAAAACTTACTCCTCAACTTCACTCCTAAGCATG
>JBAMHZ010193564.1:0-14563 GCA_037177395.1 Alpinia galanga | reverse complement strand
TATTTTTAAATTAATATGATAATTTTATTAAATTTTAATTGATTTGTATAGTTTAAACTATAGTTTGAGGAATTAATTATTAACTGTATAAGTTGGAAATCTTATTAATCCCAGATTGCCGAGGAAAAAGACATGATAGGGAATCGCAGTGTGGCGGAATCGCAGCTCGGCGAAATTGCATAGATCGCGATTGCGATCTTGCACGCCGGCAGCCATTGTGATTGCGGACGCCAGCAACAATCACGATCGCAATTGCGCAAACCGGCAGCAATCGTGATTGCGATCACACACAGCAGCAGTGATCACGATCGTGCGGCTGGATTGCAATCGTGACGCGCCACATCTCGCGCACGTTCCGGTGTTGATTCCTTGTCGGAACGAAAAAAATCAACTATTTTGCCCGAAACGAGTCAGTATTTAATACCTTGGTTGTTTCTGTTTATTGTCATTTCCCATTGAGAGAGATTGTATTTTCACATTTCAGGCTACCTTCTATGGCAAAGTAGAAATATTATGGTTTAGTTAATTTCTTGATAGATGGTGCTCCCTAGTAATTGTTATCATGTTTGTATGACTATAAGCTGGATTATGGATACTTGAAATCTTGTTGAATTGCAATGCATAGAAATTTCAAAAGACTGTACTTGTAACAAGTTCAACAAATGTGGTGTTTATTTATGTGAGCTGCTATATGGAATTTGGAATCGCTAACTACCTATTACCACAAAATCATTATATTTCTTGCTACCATCAAGGTAGTGCAGAGTTTTGTTCCATTTGTATCAAGTAGTTTTAAAAGACAATACCACTTGGAGGTTCTTACTAATGCAAACCTTTGGAATACTCTTACTTAGAATAAAAAGTGCTATTTGGAGCTTTCTCAACGAATGCCACTTCATATTCAGGTAAACATCTTGAATTTTTCAGTTTTCTATTCGTCATTGTAATCCACTTATTTTATTTCTTCCACTATATCACAGTCACTTTTGGTTAGTCCTATTATGGAATGTCATATTCGGGTACTAGTTGGATAAGAAAAATGATCTGGAGCAGGAAGCCGTCATATTACTCGTCTTATTTTTGATGATATTCTTTCTGAAGCTTCAAGTTTTCAACCACAGACTGTACTTGTCTGAAGCCATTAGTTCAGCAATAGATTGTTCATTGCCAAACACTATGTGCAGGTGACATTTTTTTAATATAATTTTGAAATCGGCGTAGCAAATACTTAAGACAATAACTTGAAGAGGAAAAAAAATGACTGACATTTTTTTTTATCTGTTGTAAGTTTACATGAGAATCATTAAATTCACATAGGGAATTGGTTAGCATATATTCAAAGAATTTATGAATTCACATTTAGATCCAATTGATATGAAATTTATGATCTGAGTTGTGGATGCTTTTAAATTTCTGATACAGATGGTCTGAGCCAACCCCACTGGGATAATACTTGGTTGTTGTTGTTGTATGGTTTCAAATTTTGTCTTGGTACTCGTACTGAACAGGTCAGTCCTATCACTGTTAGTATTTTTTTCCCCAGTCAACTTGCATAATGACTTTTGTAAGTACTCTCCAAAGTTATCGTTGACAAATTTCACTCTCTTTTGTGAGAAAATCTCACCATACCACTTTAGCTTTATTCCATGGATGCACAATAATGATTACCTCATTGCTGTCCAAGAGATGATACAATTCCTTACCTCAAGGGGAGATGTGGCTACATGATTATGAAGGTGGATAGGGAAAAGGCTGACCACTTAAACTGGCAGGTATCCCTACATCTCAAGTTAATATCACCATAGGTTGTATTATTCACAAAAGGTTCAAGTTTTGTGCAATGAAAGAAATTTCCAAATCATCAAAAGGAATCAGACAGAATTGTCCACACTCTCTCCAGATTTTCATGCTTTGAAAAGCACTACAAATGATTAAAGAACCAGTTGACTCAGATAAATGAAGAGGAACAGGTTTTGGAGGAACGGTCCTATTCTTTCCTTTCTTTTTGGCTGATCACTAGGTCTTATCTGCGGATACTATTAGAGACGTAATGGTGAATATATTTTTCTTTTTCCTTGCTTTTTGCAGTTATTGTCTTCTTAACTGATTGGGATAACCTGACGTGCCCTCAACCCTTGGAATTCACAAAATGAAGCAAAACAACATTGCATCTTGTCGATGCTATGATTTGAATTAGTTTAATCCTAACTTGGTTTAGTCACAGATTCTCAGTTCATGGACAAAAACTCTCAAGAAAATATCCAACACATTTTGAAAGCCACAATATTCCATCCTATAAAGAAGTATGTGAAGCATGCACCACACTTGCTAATGGCTAAATATTTTTGGCAACATGAGCAAAACAATATATGAAGCTTGCACTGCACAAGTTCCATGTGATGTGACCAATTGAATCTACTAACGGCAGCTGATCAATGTAGCGACTCTGTGTCTAACAATCTTTGCTATTAGTTAAAAAGAGTTTTAACAGCTTGGCATTTCCAGGAGATGTGGTAACCATGGCAAAGATTCCATGGCTTTGACTTTTGCATTTAACATCATATGCAGGGATCACATGGCCTGTTTTGGTTCCTTTTGTGCTTTTGCTAAGTGGCCTTTGCCATAAAGTAAGACAACAAAGCCCATCCCCCCAGAAGCTTTATGCCAATTTGAATGATTTGGCTTACCTTTGCTTAAAGTGGGTGAAGGGAGAAGCATAATTATGTGAAACAATGTACCACAAAACGACATGCTTTTTTGATCCATCTCTTATCTTTATGATATTTCTCCAGAGCACCTTTGTCTTTGCTGATCATGGACTCGCTTTTGTGGTGTTCGTGGCGCCTTTCTTCTTATCAGTTATTTCTTTCCAGTGTTACTGACACACATGCTTGCCTGCTTTGTTTTCTGAGAGCATAAATAACTCGGTGGATCACTTTTTGTTCCAATTATTTTTTGTCTTTCATGTGATGTGATGCAGCACCAAGAGAGAGGGAGGAGGGATGGGAGCACATGGAATGGGGACTCCCCTTCTCCTACAGCTAAAAGGGACTTGTCAGCCAAAAAGGAGAGCCTGGAAAGCACCCAAAGGCATATGGCAAAGGGAGAAAGGAAGAGGAACTGAAGCATCTGCTGTGACACTATCTCTATGTCATGGCTAGATGCCTTTTGACCCTTGTTGTTGACCCGTCCTAACACATCATTGTGGAGTGAATAGTACTCAATGAGCTAGAGCTCAAATGGGATCCAAGTTGATTCAATTGCTTCAGCAAGAAACAACTTAATATATGATTCATTCAACTAAAACCAGCTTAGCTCCTTCAGGTCTTCCAAGGGGAAATGATGATCTGTTCAATTGTCAATTGGGCCAAGAAACAATTTGATACAATTTTTTTCTGTCTCTATCACTTTTTTGATGTGAAATGTTTATTTATACTACTCTACTTATACATTAAGATCTATCTTTATATATAACACAACTATGTTGATTGAGTGCAGGTATATAAACATTAAGTGGTTATACAGGACTTGCTGCTACTATGATTTTTGATGTATACAGATCCACATTGATTTGTTTTGATCTCAGGGACGAGGAATAGGAAGAAAAATTCCTTGTCACTCAGCTTCAGTGTGCTCATGTCACTGCCTTCCTAAGCAACACAATCCACTATTAACTCATGATTCTCCAAAATTTGAAATGGAAGTCCAGTGCGCTCTCATCATCATCATCACTGATCATCATCATCACAGGTAGACAGTGCATTAGGATCGAATCCTGTGGCATCATCATGAGATTTGATCTATTTTACCTAATAGAAAAGGTACAAGGCGATGTTTAGAGTTGATATTTATTATACCATGAGATTTGTACTCGTACTCGTAAAGACAAACTAAAGGTAGCACAGGGATATGATTCTCGCACGTGAGCCTTTTGGGTTTGTATATGAATTCTTGCTTTTTATATTTTATGGAGAGTGTGTGGGCGGCCACTTGGTGCAGAATCATGGAAATGTAAGTAGACTCGAACGTGTGATTCCCCTTTATTCTCTACGATCGAGTTGTTCACTTCATTATTTATTTTAATCTCGTGATTTTCTTAATTATTCTGAATTGACCAAAGTTGATTGCATTCAAATAATCTTTTTCTTTTCTTGTAAATTAACTAATTTCGTCTAGTGTGTGCTCTTTGTATTATTCTAATATCTTGCAAATGCTATATACTTGTAAACGTATTTTTTTTTTAAAAAAAAAATTGATTCCTTATCACTCGATCAATAATCTAAGTACAATTGTAAATATGGAAAAAAAAATGTTGTTTTCAGATTTAATAGTTATGTTTGCTTCAATATAAAATGTTATTTTCGTTGTTTGTACCTCCTGATTTATTCTGATAATGGGTAAAAAAATTTCATAGGATTGAATCGATCACCTTTAGAATTAATTGTATGAAAAGCCTACTAACTAAACAAAAAAATTTGACAAAAACTACCTTATATTTCAATTGATTGATTGAAGAATAGCTTTCCTAATAATACAATATTAGTTTTCCCATGTCGATCTGTAAAATAATTCAACTGTCTATATTGTAATAACCTAAAGTAATTTTACTGCCTCAAGATCATATGATTTTGATATTAAGTTCTATCAAAGATAATATATATATTAGAAATATATGAATAGAGTTTGTAACAGCTTTTAAAATACCCTTCAAATCTCTGCTTAGATTTTGTTAATCGATTAAATGGTCATGTCATGGTCGTGTATGTGCACTTCACATAGAAATGTTGATAACTTCGTATAAGGTTTGTCATACTCCCCTCCACTACATTTAGTAGAGTAATCTCCTCATGCTAATCATGCGTTTTTGTAAGATATCTATGCTCAAATTATTAAATTCACTTTGGTCATAATTATTCTATACGAGCATATATATTCTCTTGAAAGGTAAAATTAACAAGTTTATATTTGTAGGTGCAAATGAATTAAGAAATGTCATTGAACCGGATTTCTTTAAACCATAATTATGTCCCTTCTAAGTGCCAAAATATAACTTCATTTGTGATACATCATAGCTCCATATGATTTTAGAATATTTGGGCATTTACAAATCATAGTTTGGTACACAACCATTATTGTGTGACCGTCAACCATGGTTTATGCCTATTTATATATGTTCAAATAGGGGTGTGCAAAAGTTTGGTTAAACTGATTAAACCGACCGAACCGACTGAAATTAAAAATTTGATTCAGTTTATTCAAAGTTCATTTTTTTGTATCAATTTTTTCAGGTTTTTGGTTCGATTTTAGTTTCAAAATGAAAAATTTTGGTTTTACCGAGTAAACTGAACCAAAGTTCATCAGTTGACTGATATGTACTATCAGTCGACTAATTATCTCCAGTCGATTGTTATAAAATACTAGTCGACTGATCACCCCAAACTGTGACATATAAATCACAAATTTATGAAATCATGAATTCGCGATATAATCCTAAATCCCTAAAGCTTTTCTCCCACGAGGCTGCAACTCCCAAATCCCTATCGGCAACCCTGACCTCTCTAAGCTCTCTGGCATCCTCTGTGACTCCGTCTCCAGCTCTCTAGCATCCCTCTAAGACTCTGATCCTCCATGATTAGGTCTCCAAGTCTCCAACATCCTGATGTGTTGACATTTATTATGAAGTTGTCTTGTACTCTTATAGACGTATTCTTGTTGACATGTTTAATGTATTAATTTGAATAGTTGTGTAATCTTGATTCTTGAGTGTTTTAACTTTTAACTGCGAAATTTAAGAATGCATAGGAAAATTAATTCTATAAATATAAGGGAGATATTTTGAATTTTTTTAATAAAATTTAACAAACCATGTAAATTTAATAAATTTATAAATCAAAAGAAATAGTCAATTGATTATACAATATAATAGGTATACAATATATGTTCGTTGAATGCACGAAATGACGTTAAATTAGGGTCAACAACTGAATTTCAGGTAATCAGTCGACTGATTACCATAAATTTCATAAAAATAGTAAACAGTTGACTGAACAGGATATTCAGTCGACTGATTACTCTGTGACAAGGTGTTTAGTCGACTACACTATCTAATGAGAGTGTTCATAGAATTACCAATCGACTATAAAATACTATTAATTGACTGATTGTCTATAGCATGTCACAGAATGATGGGGTAATCAACTGATATATCATAACAGTCGACTATTAGTCCGACAATTGAGTCGCGCGATTGACTCTAAAACATTTTGTATATAGCTACAATAAATTAAGTTAACTAATTTACAATATCAGTTGATTGGTTATCTGTAGCAAGTCACATAATGATGGGGTATCGACTGATATGTCATAATAGTCGACTGTTAGTTCGACAGTTGAGTCACACAGTCGATTCTGAAATATTCTGTATATAGCTATAGTAAATTCAGTCGATTGGTTGTCTATAGTAAGTTGCAGAATGATGGGGTAGTCAACTATTATTGTAAACCAGTTTCTAAGAATTTACAATATAAGTTATGTTTTATTCCCTATAATTTTGATTATGTGATTACCATGTATGATAACTTAAACCAAACGTAACCTAATAGATGTTTTATCACCTAGTGAAGAAGTAAAGAGAAGGAGATCAACAACAATGCCTTCATTTTCTATTGATATGCCACCTTAGTTAACAATTCAACTTATATAAATAAACGGACAAATTGATTTTAAAATCATCTGGATAGAAAATGACAAATTTTGACAAAAAAAAAACCCTATAAATTAAGGAGTGTGATCCAATAATTGTGTAAATTTTTAATTCTCCGGTTAATAAATAATTCAACGTTTCATTGTTGGCTAAAGTTGACTAGGTTATTTCAAGGCAATAATGCATATATTTTTTTCATCGCGTTTAGTCGCCTTCAATAATTCAGTTTTTAATTCAGTTTATTATTTTTCAACGATGTTTTGGCCATGAACTACATTGGCTCCTGATTTTCAAAGGCACGTAATGTTTATGAATTAATTATTAAGTTCCTGATTTTTTGCATTTTTATTTATTTATTTGAGTTTAGTTCGGTTTACATGCTTAGTGGATTCGCCCGACCGAATTCGAATCTCCACGTGGATTTTAACTGATCAGTGAGAATCTAATGCACATTTAAGTTTCATTAATTTGTTTGATACGTTAAATCTATTTGGCTTACTTGAGTTATTCATCAGTTATAAAGTTATTTATGGAACCATATTTAATCCGTTATAAATTTGAAAGAACAAGCGTAACAACTAAGATATTAAATTAAAACTTTTAAAACTTAAATTTGTAAGATATTTAGAATTGATAATTATTTTCATAAAAATAAATGATTATAAATTAAAGTGACGCTATTTATTTTTATTTTCATAAAAAAATATATCTCAAATTAAAAGGGTTCTATTCTAAAAATTGTAATATTATAACAATTTTAGTTAAATTTTATAGTCATAATAATTTTAATATATATATACATACACACTTCTATTCTACATTGTTTTATTTAGCAAAATTATTATAAAACATTGAAAAAAAATTTGTACTACAACACTTGAAAATATATTTATAAGAGTAAGAAACAGTACGAATGTGAAATCTGAATTGATCTACTAAAAAAGTTATTAGTACTTTTTAAATTTTCCAAGGTGATTAGTGGATATCCGCTGGAGCTTCAATCTCTTTCGGCTCAGTTATTAAAGAAGTATTCTTAAAGGACTGTGGGATAGAATGGATCATTTCAAAAGATTAATCGGACCGAACATTTAATTTCCTCTAGTGCTAAAAAAAAAAAAAACAGAAGTACATTACAAAGCAAATCAACACTACAACCATTTATGTTTAGAGTTTCCATTCTATATATACAATGGCACAATGCTTTCTTCATTATTCGATTTATAAAATTACACAGTAAATAAGAATGTATAATATTTTCATTGTGACTTTATTAAAAGGATAAATATTATAATCCAGCCCTTGAACCGTTAGGATTATCGTCAACATTATCTTTCAAGGCAAATTATGGTAGGCAGAGCCAGCCCTGAGGAGGCCTGCTGGAGCCCTCGCCCAGAGCCCAAAATCCATTTTAAAAGAAAATAAATAGGAAGAGGGGCCTAATTTTTTTTTAAAAATAAAAATTTTACCATTAAAGGGCCTTTTTTTTGTTTCGCCCAGGGCCTCCGAGCTTCTAGGACTGGCTCTGGTGGTAGAGATCTGATCGAATTGTGATCGTCAATGATCGTGATGATGACAGTTATAATTGTGTTAGATTTTAGTTGTAATTTAATCACAGTTCAATTGAAGTCAAAGTTTAATTGAAATATGATCAAATTTTGATCAAATTACTATCGAAATCTAATTGAATGGCGAGAACATCGAGTTCGCCCGCGGAGCAGGTATTATACATTTTCTTACACTATACTATCACGCACAGATGAATAGAAACAAACGTTTATCAAATTCCTTCATCTTCATCTCTTTTATTTTAATGTTTTATATTTATAATTTCTATAAAAATATATTTTTAAACTAAAAAAATGTTAATTTTATATGAAATACTCAAGATAATGCGAATGAAAAGTGTCTTTTATTTTTATTTTTATTTTACCCAATTTAAATTTAACAAATAAATAAAAAAAGATTTTTTTTAACTTCAAAGATATTGTTATTATACTGACACCAAATGTACAACAAACTATGGGATCACACGTGCAACAGCCAGTTAATGCTTGTACATGGAAGCCTAAGCGGTAACGTGATTCAAGGACTTATCTTTAACTTTAAAGTCCAACTCGTCATTAATTGCGCCACGAGAGTTCCAATGTTTCGTTGTCTTTTTCTCAAATAATAATAATAAAAAAGCCTTCGACAAACTCACAAAAGAAAATAATAATAATTATTTTTCAGCACTCACAATTTTGAAATAAAAATAAGTAAATTGTATGATTTATATCAATCTAAAATTATATTAAATAGCAATATCTTATATTTAGTGACAAAAAGCTATTAAACTCAATTATGTTTACTAAATAAATGGAGCTTTTTTACTTTTGATCCTGTTAATCTATTTTATTTTATTTTATTTTGATAATCTAAATATTCAAATTTTATCCACGATTTTTTTTCTTGATTCATATCGAGTGATAAAATTTAAAAAAAAATATTCATCTAGTAATTAAGAATTGAGAAAGAAATCAATTTAGTTTATTATTAAATTAAAATAATTAATACCCATGAGCGGTGGGGTTGGAAAACATGTAGAAGAATAATTAAAAGGACAAAAGTTTGACTTTATCTGATATTAAAATAAAAAATTAAAATAATTGATATTTTGATAAATAATTAAGAGCCGACAATGCCGCCCAACCTTTGTCGGCGCTCCATTACTGTCGGCGAAGTCGAGTCGAGTTGAGGTGGTAGTGCAGGGAAATGAACGGGCCTTACCATGTCTAAAAGTGGAATGTTGCCCAATAACAAGCCCATTAGGTGGTAGGGCAGGGAAATGAACGGGCCTTACCATGTCTAAAAGTGGAATGTTGCCCAATAACAAGCCCATTTTGAGGGAGTGATGCCAACCCAAACCGAACGGGCGAACCGGGCAGTGTTCAAAAGTCCTGCGGTCGGGATTTCGAAAACGCTCGCTCGCGTTCGATTTGGAAAGAACCTCCAAGGCGGGGATGAGGGAAGGTGGCGGTGGAGCATCAAGATCGGAGCCCGCAAGCAACGGAGGTCGGATATGTCGTACTCTTTGCCTATCATTCGGTCGCCAGAGAATACCTCCTTACCCGTACTGGGTCGTGCCTCCGTCGGGGCCTTCTGCGTCTGCTCAACGACATATACAAGGTTTGGTTTTTCGTTATTGTGCTCGGGAATCGGGGGTCTATGAGGGCATATCGATGGGATCTCTGGGACGACATTGATTTTTGAGGATTTAACTATTTTTCGAATTGCGATTGGGAAGGTGGAGTTCGTTAAAGATGGGTGCTTTTGTTAATCTGTTTCTTAAACAGCTTCTGTCTGTCTTTTTTTTTTTTGTTAGAAAGTTGTTCTCAGGTTGATTCAGTCAGGTTGTGACGTGTCTCCATAGGATTTTTTTCTGATGAATGTGTGAACGTGAATTGCCGGTTGAACGTGTCTCCATATATTGGCTTTGCCTTACAATTTTGATATGATTTCGAGCATATGACTATGATTTTGGCAGCTTGGCCCAACTGGTCGTTATCATAGTACAGTTAGGATATGTCCCGACCAGAACCAACAACACGAGACGCTAAATTGCAAAAAAAAATCAAAAGTACTGAGACTAGATTCAGAATATATCAGTTTTTACCAGTGAAAATTGAAATTCTTCTCCTAAATATACAAGATAAATCTGAGAAATAAGGCAAGTCCTGATATTCAGTAAGGAAAAAAAAAAATTGCATTTTCCTGCACCATCATAAATTTGAAGAAACTTATTGATAGATTATGACGTTCTTTATGTACTGGTATAATACTTTTTTTTTCCTACTAGAAGTAAACAATTTATGATATATTGATTTGAATCCACAGTGGAGAAGTACTTATATCTACATGCATACCTTTTGCTCTCAACTCCTCACGGGATGGGGACACAATTATCGGCGGAGACTGAGAGTTTTTACTCTGGCACTTGTGATCTACTTGGACTACAAGGTTCACTTAGCCACCTGATCTTCATCTTTTTTGCATTGTTGTTTTTCCATGTATTTCTTAGTATGAGACATTAATGGGGCTTTGCAGGCTGTGGTTAAAAGAGTTCAATGGTTTAGCAAAAACAGAGAGGATGCTTTATGGGAGAGTGCCCATAACCGAAATGCTAGACGAGTCGTCAAGTTTATGATTGAGATGAAAGGTCTGTGGGTAAAACTTGGTCAATATATGTCTACCAGAGCAGATATTCTCCCAGAGGCTTATAGATGTCTCTTCGTACAGCTGCAGGACTCTCTTCCTCCTCAGGCATTGAAAGAGGTAATATTTCCATGCAAATGTTTCATGAATCATTGATTGTGCTTACAGTGATATCTTTGAGCATTGAAGATATATTATATGCGTATTTGGGTGCAAGAGTTTGGGCTTTTTCTCTCCTTTATTTTGCTTGATTCATTGTTGTCAACCATAGCCATTATGTATCATACATGTGACTTTATCATTTGTTTGAATGTCAATAATATGAAAGTCTAATTGCGCGCCTATCCAGTAAGGCCACAAATGACAAATATTCTTTTATTTGCATGGTTGATCTTAGCCTCAAGTATGTGGCTTGGTCAAAACCATTCATGTATTTTGCTTCAAACTTTGTTGGAACAAAACCAACACAGAACCACCAGCCCAAACATTGGACTGTTTAATAGGCTAGTTTCAATGAATGATATTATGGAAATTGAGGGGGAGCAACCTAAGAGAACAAATCTTGGTTTCATAGCTTATATGCTGTAGAGCAGTTTTGCATACCAATAACAGTACTCTGTTCTTCTCCCATTTGCTTGCATCCATGTTCACAGGCAACCAAATCTGCTTGTATGTTTATTGGACACTGCAGAGAAGGTGAGCCCCCTCAGCTGATTTTAGCATTAAATTTGCTGATCTCATTTGTATCAAATTGACATGGAAGAGGATTATCAAAGGTCAGTGGGAGAAGAGACTCCTGCAAATGAAGGTTATGTGTGTGTACTGTGGAGATGTGGGTGTTCTGTTTTTGATGGATATAAGCTTTTTGGACACTGGAAAATCATTTGTTACATGTATGTGTCACCTATATCATATGTGGGTGAGTAAAATTCTCCGTCCTATGCAAACCAACAGATGCAACAACTTAAAACAAAGTCACTAAATCTTGCCTTGTAGGCTTGTAGCTATTATGATGTTGATACTTCCACCTGACTTGTGTTTCAAACAGAGTTTAGCTCTATGTGCTGCCAGGGCACTTTATCATTTTGAAAGTTTACTGCCTTTGCAGGTTTACCGAACCATAGAGAGGGAGTTGGGGAAATCTATGAAAGATATGTTCTCTCATTTTTTTGAGGCACCTCTTGCAGCTGCATCTGTAAGATAACATGACCAAATTTGAACTTAATAAAAAGATGTGTGTTTGATATAGTATTTTTATCTATGCTTTCCATGTACAGTTCCTTGGTTATTTAGTTCCAAAAAGAATATATGGTTTCAGATTTGCAGTTTGCCTAAAATTAGTTTATACAGATGGCACAAGTTCATCGTGCAACTCTTAAAGATGGCCAGGAGGTTGTTGTTAAAGTTCAACATCAGGGCATCAAGGAAATTATCTTAGAGGTGTGCAATTTGGATATTGATAAATTACAATCAAAATCAATCAGTTGCTTCATCAGCACTGGTCTTCAGGATCTTAAGAATGCAAAATCTCTAGTTGAGTGGATTGCATGGGCAGAGCCAGCATTGGACTTCCATCGTCTGGTAGATGAATGGTGCAAGGAAACAATTAAAGAACTTGATTTCAATATTGAAGCAGGTCAGTCTAAGATGTTCTACAAGTATGACTTGTCATCTCTTAGTACCCTGACTTCATTTTTTACGCTTTACCTGATGTCAGTTCTTAAATAACAATGGGAAGTTGAAAACATGGTCCTCTTAATGTTAATCTTTTTAATGTAGAAAACACCAGAAAAGTTTCCATGAATCTTGGAGTCAAAAGTGAGCATGGGTGCATGAAGCTCAAGAAAAGAGTAGACGTGCTGATTCCTGAAGTTATTCAGGTGGAAGTAACATTTTGCATAGATTTTCACTTGAATAGTAATTGTTCTTTCTTCACTAAATATGTTAAAGTGCTAATAGCAGTCAACTGAGAAGGTGCTCATTCTGCAATACATGGATGGAATTCGTTTGAATGATATGGAATCATTGGAAGAATTTGGTGTGAACAAGAAAAAGCTTGTTCGAGAAATTACACGAGCATATGCTCATCAAATATATATTGATGGATTTTTCAACGGTGACCCACATCCAGGTATGCATCTTGAGGTGATTTTCTGTCTTCATTTCTAAGAATCAACGAATGTTGAACTGAAATTGCAGTAGTAGATTTTGTTAGAGATCTTATGCTTGATGATTCTCTGCAAACTGGCAACAGATTAATACAAATTTTTGGATGTATCCCCTTAATTTAAGAGAAAAAACCAGTCCAAGTAACACTTGATAATATATGGTATAGGAAGAAACAAAAGCAAAGATAGCTTTGTGCTATAATATCTGACCTAGGTTTCAATGAAATTGACAAGAAAGTCAAGATGGTAGTTCATTCATGCCACAATTCAACCATTAAATTAAGAAAAAATGAATGAAGTCGGTGAATCATCTGAGCTTGCTCTCTATTATTCTGCATTTTTGTATCTTAGCAAAATCCAATATGAAACTTCTTCCTACCCACTGATTTCCTGATTATCACCTTAAGAAAAAAGTCTGTTTTCTCAATCAGATATGTACCTATCATACAGTTATATTTCTGCTTGACCATCTCTATGCTAGGACTCATGGCAATTTTTCTGCAGGGAACTTTCTTGTGAGTAAGGAACACCCTCATCGGCCTATTTTGCTCGACTTTGGTCTCACCAAGTCAATATCAAGTTCTATGAAACAAGCATTGGCAAAGATGCTTTTGGCTTGTGCTGAGGTAGGCATCATCACTTTTTTAGAGATTTGAGTATGAGGATCTATGATAATTAGGCATGTTCTAGATGACCAAATTGTACAATTAAATAAGTTAAATAAATTATGGTTGAAGGTATGGTGGATTGAGGGAACCCAAGAGAGCTCTTCTTAATACAATTAAAAGTAATCTAAAAAATCTTATCTACATTACTGGAAATATATTCATATGCATAGTTCAACATGAGATAAACTATGCTGAAAGGAGATAAAAAATTGAAATATCAAGTCGTGATCAATTGGAAGTGTACATCCTAGTCAATATCTTCTATTGTCGTCATAGACAAGGATTTTAGTTACAAATTTATGATGTTTGCATTTTGCAACTGTGATGGCCGACACCTTGCTAGTAAAGGCTAATGATGTACTTTTGGAGTTAGACTTGGGTATGACTATCTTAAAGACTTTCTTTCCTAAAGAAAGGAAACAACTCAGAAAAACTCCCCCAAAAAAAAATTGTAAAATTTTTTATATCTGATCTGGTTTACATCGGGTTAGAGGACAGCTTGGACAGGTCAGAAGAGTAAGTTGGTGATGGGGTAGGTTCACGAGGCGACAAGTCTACAACGAGGAGGGGATTGATTGCCGCACTGAGATAGGATGATATTTTGATTGTTGACACCTTACGCTTAAGGGGGTTGAGGTGGACCTTAGCGAAACTCATTTGACATTCAAGTCAGATTCGAGAGAGAGAGAGAGTAGCAAAGCAAATGAAATAATAGAGAATTCTACACATATACCTCCTCTGATGTTGGTATCATTACCTTATATAACCAGAGAGGAGAGTGGAGAGGAACCATAATGTCTACTCCTTTGTAACTGCCACCACTATCTCAAAAT
>JBAMHZ010193563.1:0-27054 GCA_037177395.1 Alpinia galanga | reverse complement strand
CGCCACGGGTCAGCGATGCTGGCGGACCAAATTCTAGCCGATCACCGGCTGAATTACGGTCAACGTCGGTGGTACCGAGGAAAAGAAGCCGATGGGGTGGATAGTTGCGCACGGATTACGCAGGGTAAAAAACGTAAGTGATCAACTTCGTATGTGTATATATATATATATATATCTATAAAGACTTTTAAATCAAAGTGGAATTCCATGCATGTAAACGGTACTTCTAAGGTCCAAATCCAAGGGAAGAAGATTTAAAGCAAACTAAAACAAGCAGCTAGTCATTCCTCCTATCCCTCCGTTTTTAGACAATAAAAGATAGCAATGGAAAGAAGGAAATTTTAATACAAATGATTGCCACAAGTTAGTGCATCATTCTACCTCTCACAAATATGAATTTTGATACAAATAATTGCCATGAAGCCAAACCAAAATCCATCACAATTTTAAGATGGAAAAAAAATCCATGATGAAAACTTCTCCAATGCTGCTTTAGGAAGATATCAATTAACCAAGCAAGCACGGTTGTTTTCTCTGCACTCCTAAATTTTTCCATCACAAGCTTGCAAATCTCGTAGCACCAACAAGCCGCAACTTCAAATGTTTTCGAACCCACTAAATAAAAACGCTCAAGATAACCAGATATCCAATTTTTTAGGCAATACTAGTAATCCAGGCTTGTCCACAAGCATAGGAAACTTAGCATCTAAACCCACTTAAAAAACAATCCATTCTACTGCAAAATAAAGAGGAACTAAATGACGATCACTGGTCGTCTCCGGACTCCTTCTTAGGGCCTTCCTTGATCTCATCACCTCCATCCTCCTGTCAAACAAAGGCGTAGTTAGTAGAGTTAAAAAGGAATGTTGATATCAATCAAGTTTTTTAGAATTCATTGAACTGACCATAATATCAGAGGTCCATAATGTCAAATTGTCTCGTAGAAGTTGCATAATCAATGTACTATCCTTGTATGATTCTTCACCCAAGGTATCAAGCTCAGAGATAGCCTCATCAAATGCCTGAAAATTTTGACACCCGAACAAAAATAGGATGCTAAAGAAGATTACCTCACCAGGTAAAGTAGGATGAATGGAGAATATCAATTCAACAACATGAAATAGACAAACCTGCTTTGCAAGGCTACAAGCGCGATCAGGGGAATTAAGAATCTCATAATAGAACACAGAAAAGTTAAGTGCCAGCCCAAGCCTTATGGGATGAGTTGGAGCTAGATCAGCTAAAGCAATGTCCTGCCAATGAGTTTTCAAGTGTCATATTTTTGTATTCAGAAGCATGCCATCCAATTAACCATGATATCTGAAGCTTAACACCAGCCTGATCTTAATAAGCAGTGGGCATTATAACACAACATATGGTTTGGATGTTCAATCAAAAACTATCATTACTGGGTCCTGAATCAAGTTTCACGCTATATGTAAAAGGGATCCTAGAATTCTGAAGTTCTGCGAAGGGAGATCTTCAGGAAGGCAGTTGTTTATCTTGCCCATACAAGCAGGACATTATTTTCGTGGCAAAGTTTCTCCAGAAATTTGAGTCATATAAGAATATAACTGCCATGAAGCAAAAGCTTAGCCACATTTTTCTGTATGTAAAATAGGACGAGCTTATTAGACAAACACTGATGCAGAATACCAAGCATTTCAACCCATTTATAAGAAAACATAGTATCAAATGGATGTTAGATTGTAGTATTTAGGATTCTAAGCTTCAAAATAACCAAATATCAGTTTTTTTTCATCATCTTGATTCTTTTGCAGTTAATTTCTTAAGATAAGCTTTCCTAAGAAAAGTTTTCTTAAAGAAAAAGAAACAACTCAATAGCAAATACCTGGGCAGATTTGTAAGCCAACATGGTGCTCTCAGCAGCTTCTTTCCTCTCAGCTCCAGTCTTGAATTCTGCAAGGTACCTAAGCACCAATCCACCGTGCACCCAGATCATAGTCGGCACAAAATAAAATTTGGGATTTTTTTTCTAACATGCTGCACAAACCTATATACTCAACTATCCTTGGACTAACCTGTGATAGTCACCTTTCATCTTAAGGTAAAACACCTTGGATTCAGCAGAACTGGCAGATGGTACAAGGTGGGAATCCAGCAGCTTCAGAATCCCATCACAGATCTTGCCGAGTTCAGCCTCCACCTTCCCACGATACTCCTTGATGACTGTGACGTGTTCCTCGTTGCCGCGACTCTCCTCCTTCTGCTCGATTGAAGAGATAATACGCCAAGACGCACGTCTAGCCCCAATCACGTTCTTATAGGCCACTGAGAGGAGGTTGCGCTCCTCCACAGTAAGCTCCTCCCCGTTGATCGTCCTCACCACCTTTTCCATGAACTCAACCATCTCTTCGTACCGCTCTGCCTGCTCAGCAAGTTTGGCCAAGTACACATTATTCTCGCGCGGGGATTCCATGGGAGACATTTTGCTAGACCTTGATTACAGACTCCTGCCTCTGTCAAATTAAAAAGACTAGATCCGCATCAAAGAGGTAACTTTCACAATTTACATACGATCCAGACCCAAAATCATATATGAATAACTACTCTTGGCCCAGAAATAGGATATTATGCATAAAAATTTCGATTTAGAAGTACAAAACAAACCGGATATGCTAAAACACCAAAAAGAAATGAATACTCGAAAACATAAGCCTAGAAGAAAAAGCTAGACGCCAAACCAGAGATCGGTAATAGAGGGCGACAAAGCTTTTGCCTAATCAGTGGTTTAAATATAGCAAATAAAACAGGTGCTGTTAAGAGCGAAAATAAATTACAAGAAAAAAAATAACAGCGCAGGATCGGAGGAAGTGAGAGTGGACGAGCCGACTACGCGAACACGTACCCTTCCAAAATTAGGGTTCTATGCTCCTTCACAGTCTCTTTCCTTCCCCCCCTTTCTTTTTTTTATTTGTTCTTCGTCTTTGATTTTCTGAGGCGAACAGAGAGGCGACGATACCATTTCTCCCCACAGCATCACCAAGCTGTGTGGAGATTGGTGGGGCTGAGGCACTAGAATCGTGGCCCACTTTGAAACCTAATAATTAAACGGGTAAGTGTTGAGTGGATGTACAATGTAGGAGAGTTTGCACTTTGGTGGGCTCCGAAGGGAGGACGGCCGTACACGTGGTCGGTGCAGGAGGCGTGGCATCGGTGGGCCCGCGGAACGCGATCACTGGCACTCGTTGGCTGGAGCATGTGGAGTACGGTCCAAGGCTTCTGCGTGATCAGTTCGCTATTTCCTCTTGAATTGACGTTATTAATGACGTCAATTTAGCGAGTTTGACCTTTCCGAAGGTGTTCCGTGTCTTGCACGTTGAGTTTGGCCGCGGCGGGTTTGTAGACGAACCGATCAACCGAATCCGATATGCAGTTCAAATTTCAAATCAGCGTGATTTCCGCGGAGCACATTTTATTAAAGAAGCTCTCCTTCTCTTAAATTTTTTTTTTAAGTGGCACCCGGATATATACTAACCTTCTGTCCGATTAATTTCGAAGTGGATGCTGTGACATTCTGTAAATGTGTAAAGAACTTTAAATGCATGATCTTGTTATGAAAGTTACAATTTTAGATATTTTCACAACAAATGGTGCCAGATATATAGTTATAATGTGTTCAAAGCCTGTTTCTTGCTTTTTTGCCTCTGTACACAAATGGATTTTTGAAATTTGTGGGATCAATTGTCCTTGACTGTCATTGTGTTTTGTCATATTGTCTGTCTAAACTATTTTTCAACTTGTATATTAGAGACTATTTTGCTAATAAGCTTATATATTTAAAACCTTCAACATTTACCTTACTGTCTGTCTCAGTTGTGTGAGTAGATTCCAGTGGTTCTGGTTGACTTTTGTTTTATTGTTAATAAAGACTATCCAGAAGCACCAGAACACTAATCTTGAAACATGGTTTTGGCTGGCATGTATATTTGTTGCACTAAAGGAAGTTGGACCTGGCACAAGATTACACATGTCCTTGTATTGAGCCATCAGGTAGATTATGGATGAGGCGCAAGAGGCTGACATATTCTCACAATTCTTATACAAGTTCTCAAGATTTCCCTAGATATTTTTGCATGATATACCCATCTCAGTCATTTCTCTATGGACACAAATCTTCAAGAACCATTGCTAGACCCATAAAAGCAGGTGAAGAACCATCCTCATTATCAGAAGCAAAAAACACAAATGGTGCTAATGAGATCATGCTGGAGGATACATCAGAAGGGGGCTCACCCAGAAAGTTGACATCTGATGAGGTGATTATTGAAACAATTTCACCTTTTTCAAATCGTATTATATAGGCTAATTCTGGCTTCAAACTGCTTATGCATTTTTTCATCGCCATTCTAGGTTTAGGATTCAAAAGTTGTTTTTAGTTGCATGAATATATGCACATTTAATTTTGGTTTGTAAATGAAACTCTATTTTGCTTAATTCTTCTCAGATATATTGTTAATATTATAATTTTACTGTAAAGTGCAAGGAGATATATTGCTTGTTCTCAAGTAGGCCCAGTATCAGTTGTAAGATCGACTAGGTTTTAGTTTTGAATGTGCAACTGCTAAATTTCCCTAAGTCAACCAATTTCTTCTCCTTTGGTTAGTTTCTAATTTTTCT
The DNA here is from genome assembly GCA_037177395.1 of Alpinia galanga. Classification (NCBI taxonomy): domain Eukaryota; kingdom Viridiplantae; phylum Streptophyta; class Magnoliopsida; order Zingiberales; family Zingiberaceae; genus Alpinia; species Alpinia galanga. The sequence goes on along the minus strand of JBAMHZ010193563.1, from coordinate 22,413 downwards.
TGGTGAAATTAATGTGACACCTTCATGCTTGGTGTTATTATCATGGCCTTCTTTGAATAACAAATTTGTGCTTTCCATACAAATTGTACTTCATAGTGGAGTTTTAGTATCACCTTTAATGAACTCATCCAACTGTTATTTCTCTGACATCTTGCTCCACTGAACACTGCATGGTTAAGTCACTATGTTTTATTGTATTTTTTGATTGACAGTTGAAAGCACTACTACTTGACTCTGAAAGAAAAAAACTCAGTGAAGCTAATCAGTATAACAGATGCCTCAAAAGACAGGTTTAGATGAATTGCTCACTGCAATTTCTTTTTTTTTTCCTTCTTTATTTGTACAGCCAACTACTTATTGGAGCTTAGGAGTTCGTGTATATTTATATTTTTGTCTGTTGCCTTCGTCTTAACTCTCACAATTATGCAATCTAGTAATGCCCAATATTGAGTTATTGACTTGGTCATTATCTGAATTATGGATGTCTTGATATCACACGTGAAATCAATTTAGGATTCTATTGCTATCAACTGCTAAGTAGCAATGCGGAGAATTTAATTAAATTATGGATGTAGCCCATGAAATCAATCTAAGGCATATTGCTGTCAAACTAAATAGTTCCACATTTCATGATTCACGGCTTCAAAAGAAACCTTTTTTTGATTTATCGTGCTCTCTAAATCTAGTTCAGTAAACTTACAAATTAGACTCTCTTGGATCTATTAAATCCTTTCATTTTATCAACTTTTTAAAGTTTATTTGCATAACATCAGCAGCAATAGTAGGTTGATCCATTGTTTCTTTTGCTATTGAGGATGTTATTGCCTTTTGCAATTATTCTATGTTATCAATCTTCCATGTAGTATAAAAAAAAAAGTTATACAGTATTCAAGATATCATAAACCCTGTTAATGTTACTTTCCACGCAGTGGTTCATTTATCAACTTGGGAATTATAGTTGTCAATTGTACAACAGGTATTATCACCTTACTCTAAGATAGTTGACAGTTGACATAGAATTCAGCAATTTATCTGTTAGAAAAAAAAGGTGGAATGTTAATTTCTTTAAATTAGATTTGCACTGCACAATTAATCCCTATTCACCCCAAGGGAAATAGGAATTTGATAATTTGGCTTAGTTCATGCTTTTAGAAAACCCCAAGGACCCTGTTTACCTCAAGGTAGGGTGTGCCTTTCAAGTGTTGCTTGGTTTTGGACCAGTTCCATGTTCTTTATGTCAGCGTGATGCCTACCTAAAATGTATGTAAATGCAAAGAAAATGTCTGGTTAGCATAACTGTAAGTTTGTAATCTGTAGATTCATGAAAAGAATTCCTTTTAGCATAAAGGATCTTCACAGATCTCATTCTTGGAATATTGAGGATGTGTTTCTAGATAATGCGAGTCATTTTATATCATGGTTGTTAGAACCATATGGTGTTATCTTAAGATATAAGACAATTGAAATGCAAACCAACATGATTTCATTACGATTCACAATACAATGTGATTCATGATTCAAAGATTTACCAAACAATTAATTGTATGAACGAAAGGTTGACTACCTTTTTGTTATTATTTTTTCCAGGTTAGGATAACGCTCATAATGAACTGTTTGTAGTTGACTTGTATTTGAGTTTTTAACTTTGTGATTGTAATGAATAATCTTTTCTGCTCTCAGTTTGACAGTCAACTATTCAACCGAACAGTATTCTCTCTTGAATTAGTTAGAATTCATAGTACAATAATAGTGATCTGTGATTTTCACAATTGGATCAAATTTCTTAAATGTTCAATGAATAACTAATCAGCTTAGTTGTTAACAGTATACTCGTTCACTGGCAATATCTTATCTATATTATCTTGATCTCAGTTAGAGGCTAGATACTTCAGAATCTTTTGATAGTTACTGATAACCTTTCCTGAATCCTGATTGCCATCACAGTTGCTTGTAGAAGAGGATGCATTAACCAAGTACAAAAATGAACTCACTGTCGTGGAACTTGAGCTTCAGGTAGTATGCATCTGGTTTATATATTATATCAAATAGTTTAACAGCTAATTTAACTGGATAAAGAGCTGCAAATGTGGTGTTAACTTGCTAAAGGAAAAGATCGAAAGCTGCAATCATAGACAATGCTATATTATCTGTGATCTTAGGGTGAAGATAAATGTATTTATTTTAGTTGTCTCTATTCTAAAATAGTTAAGCTAACAAAGTTTGTTAGCTTCAAAAGCTTCTAATTTCTGATTCCAATGGTCGAAAAAATTGAACCTAAAAAATTCAAATTGATTTGGTTGTATGATAATCACTTCACAATTTTAGGCCACAATTCTGCATCTTCTGACTCTAAACCATTCACGTACTGCATGCATCTGAAGGATTTTGTACTTTTAACTTGTGTTAGAATGTTTTGTGAACTTGATTTATATTCTGTCCTGGTCAGGCTTTGGTTGGCCTAGCAGAAGAGGTAGCTAACAGTGGTATCCCACTTGACTTGAGGAAGATCAATGGAAAATATATCCAATCCCATCTCCTTTCCAGATTAGAAGGTTGTTTCATGTTGTATCATATGTGCATCTATTCTAATTCTACTTAGTAGTTCATTATTTTTTAGGTGCCCGGGAATGTTCAGAAGTTCCACAAACGGGTGCAATTATGGTGTTATATGCCTGCTTCATAACTTGAGGTCCTATGGCTTATATGTATGCCTGTGATAAGACCAATGGTCTTTTGGATTTTAAGTTCATAAAACCAGCTCACTTTTAGTTATTTGCACATTTGAATTAACCATTTCTACCACATACCAACTTCTACCTCACCATTCTTGGCCATATTCATATCAAATATTTTCACACGCTTTGTGATATAAGTCTGTAATAGAAATGATCAGACAATACAATTTTATCTAATTCAGGAAAATTAGCTTCATAAAGATAAATTTCTGCAGTTCAAATGCCTTATTGCTCTTGCTCAATGCTCAATGCTCAATTTTATGTTTCCTTTGCCTGCTTCTCTTTAGATAAATTACATGTGTTTCATTGCATCTTAGTTTCATTCTGGCTTTGTGTTTTAGAAAATGCTGCTATAGCTAATACAATTATTGTTTGTATTGAAATAAATTTTCAATTAAAATTTAAAATAAAAATTGATTTATACCAACCCCCCTCATCCCTAGATGTGGTCCATGAAGTAGTATAATGTAATCTATATCACTCAATGCTTATCTATTGAAGAAGAAGACAAGTGTAGGAACAAATGCTCTATGGCTGTACTGTCTCTCTAGAAAAAAACAAGGCCTGTGAACCCAGAACACAGTCTTTAATTTTGCCTTGTTTCCTATTAATTTTGCATGCCAACATGCAACCCCATCAATCATACGCCCAAAATTTTTAAATGGGGACTTTTGTTTTGTTTGTTTTTTTTTTTTTTTTGTAGTTTATCAATATTTAATATTGTATTTTTTACTTTTTTTCCCTCCCCAAAAATTCTCACTTTAATCAATCAATTACCTTATTTATATGTTTGCCTTTTTTGTTATTTTATATATCCTTATTTTTCATTTACACTAAATAAATCACATGATGAATTAAGTGGGTTTTTTTTTTAACATGAAATATCACTAAGTAAGAGATAAGAGGTGATGTACATGCATATTAATTAATAGGTAGATAATACACGAGAGAAAAATCATTTCAATCAAATAATAATTTACTTAATTATTCCAATTTTAGGTAGATAAATTACAAGGATCGTATGATTTAAATTCATCATTACAAAAAATTTCTCTGTTTATACTTATCTGCTCAATGAAATTAAATGCAAAAAAAAAGAAAAAAAAAAGAAGCGTTTTCTTCCAAAAGACAATGGATATGCGAAAATTAAAAGGCTAAGTAATTACAGTAAAAAAAAAATGAAATTTTCATTTACTGTAATATCTAAAAATGCCAAAATTATTTGTCTATAAATTCAAATTATCATCTCTCTTAATAAACAAAAATCCAAAAAGACAAAATTAAATCCTCCTCCTATTAACTGTATTTATTGTTTTAATTGTTACAAGAAAAGAACATTAAAATTATGTCTCAATTCACCCAATGTGGGCCCAGATTCCTTCACTAGGGACCTCACCATTGACAATGAATACCATATAATAACCCGGGGGTGCCAAAATCCCCGACGACGGAGCCACCGCTTCCACTCGCCGGCCGCCGTTGCCGACTTCCTGCTCCGTTGCCTCCAGGAAGAGAAGCCTCTGGTTCATTGAGAACGAGTGTGTCGCAAACGCTGGAGCCACCATCGTCACTCTCACGCTCCCTTCGACCGCTGTCCCCACCTCGTACTCCATCGTGAATCGCTCGCCGTAGCTCAGCGGCATCGGAGATGCCGGAGCTGTGATCCGCGGCCGTAATGCGGCGTTATTGACGCTCAAGTAGGATGGGGTGAAGGCATCCAAGCTGAGCTCTGTGGGGAACTCGACGCCGGAAAAGTTGTAGCCCACGTGCGGGTTGCTCCCACCGACGAGCACGCGGCCGTCGCGGAGGAGCACGGCCGTGGAGTGGTAGAGCCGCGGCGTGGACGCCGCGCTCTGCTCCTTGAATCGCGCCCCTGCTGGAGCCGCTGGACGGTACACGACCGGAGCTATCACCGGGCTTTGACCGAGCTCCCACCCTGCCGTGCCAGCAGCCGCGCCATTGACTAAGAGCACCTCGCCGGAGGGAAGCAACACCATGTCGCCCATGACCCTGGGCCCCGGCATCGCCTCCATAGCCCACTGCGCTGCCGCGTCTGTGATCTTGATGCGCCCGCACGTGTCGAGCGCCCGACGATAGTTCCGGTTAATCTTAGCATCCAGGTATGCTCCAGGTGGAGCGCCGCCGCACACGAGCACCTCCGCCTCCATTGGTGCCGCCGGGAGCGGAAGAAGCACCGACGAACCGGTGCTTGGGTAGTTCCGCGGGTCACCGCTGGGCATTGGCGGATACGTTCGGACCACCCTATTTTCGACGTAGTCGAGCAGGACAGCGCGGTTGTTGGCGAATACAAAAAGGTTGCCGTCGATGTTGAGGTGGACAAAGGGGTAGAGGTTGTCCTCGACGGCGTCCTTGGTCTCGGCTAGGAAGCTGAAGTAAATGGAGGCGGAGTCAGAGGTTCTCTTCTTGGGGAAAAACTCGTAGTTAAACTGTTTGCGACCGCCGACAATGACGGCGCGTCCGTCGGGCAGAACTTGGTTGGTGGCATACCATCGCTTGACGGAGAGGGAGTCGGGGGACTCCTTCCAGTCACACGTACTGTCGTCGCAGGGTCGGAAGGTGCGGGCGACGAGCGCGCCATCGTTGTAACCGCCGGTCTGGACGAGGGCGCCGTCGGGGGCGAGGGAGCCGGAGGAGCACCAGGTGTCGGTGAGGACGGTGAGTGGACGAAAGGAGTTGGTGGCGACGTCGTACTCGACCGAATGGGCGGTGCAGTCATGCTTGAGGGCCTGCTCTTTGGGGTCGTCGCGGCAGCGGCCGCTGGGGAGGGAGAGGTTAGAGGGGCCGAAGTCGGTGCGGTCGAAGATGACGACGCGGTCATTGTAGAGAAGCTGCATGTGCATGGCCGACACGCCGATGCTCGTTTGCAGCACCTTCCACTGCCCGCCTCCGCCGTCGCCATCGCCGTCGCCTTCACCGGCAGCCGTCGAGACGAAAACCAAAAGGAACAAGAAGAAGGTGGAAACGAGGACTCCTTTTGGCCTCATCATCTTTGTTTCTAATGAACAGCACAATCTCTGCTTTCCCCTGTTTCGCTGGCTTTTATCATGCACGATATCAAATCGAAATGCAATGCACGCGACGCGAGGCGAACAGAGGAATTCAATGAACAGAGTTCGTCTCCCATTTGGATTTGATTGAGCAATTCATCAATCATTAAGTATAAAATTTAACGTGATTTACCAAAATTGGAAAGAGATCTGCTTGACGACTTCTTAGATTTACTAAATACACTGGAGATTTCCTTCCATAAATGACAAGATGCATCGTATCTAAATTATCACAAATGCATTTCAGATTCGATAAAATTCTGCGAAGAATTCATAAGCAAAAAACAATCCGCCTCGGGCTCGAGGAGAGGCAGGGAATCAGTGCAAGAACACAGTTTGTTGGATTTATTCGCGAGATGGAATACCCGTGGGCGGTGGGTGGATCATGGATGGACGCAACAAGGCTTACTCTGTTTCCATTTCTACGCAGCCATTTTGCGAGACGAACAGAAAGGGCCAAGTCCCCTTTTTTGTTCTTTCATTTTTTTTTTTTTTGAAAATGGAAAGAATCAACTAAGAAGATTGGTCGGATGGAAAGGTTGTTGTGATTTATTTGAATAATTTTTCATGATTTCTTGTTCTTTGCTTGAATAACTAACAAATTAGAAAGATGCATAAAGACAGAGTATAAATGCTATGGGTAATTTGAGGGCTATAATAAATTGTTCAAGTTTGGCTATTAAAAGTTTTAATGAGCTTAATCTAATAGATGACACATATAACTTTGTCATTTTTAATATATTATATATACTACAAAAGTATAAAATTTTGAAAGGCATGCATCATATTTTATATAAATTAAAATGCAAAACTAATTTTATATAAGTTCATTTAAAATTATTTATGAGTTTTGTCCATGAGCATTAACAAGTGATATTTAAGTTATATTTCGCCTATTTAACAAATATAAATGGACTTTTATTGAGTGAGCACCAAACTTATTTATTACAAGCCTACATAATTATAGTCATTATTTTAATAAGTGATAAACTTTAGCAAGATTGCATTATTCTCGAGTTCAAGGGTTTGAATCCTCTATCCTCTATACGGTTCTCTATGGACTACCAAATCTCCCCATAGATAGGAAGGCACATCCCTCACCCAATCACCCTGAATAACTCGGTTATTATACTTTGTATATTATCCTTATTTTTTTCTGACAAAAGTATTCAAGGTGACTCTCTAGGAACATTGTCATGTGTTCTTTCCTCGCAGCTACTTGTCAATATTGACAAACACTTTTGTTCGTTGAGGAAAATGCTAGGTTTATTGTTAAGCAATCCCTTCGTTGGTGAACATATGCTTGACTATGCTATTAAGAGGGACATAAAAAAAAAAAAACACTCAAGAATGAGGGGAGCAAGGTTGTGTAGATGTTGAGGGAATGGTAACATCTTGGGAATGGAGGTAGGCTTATCTTTTTCACCATTTTTTTTTCTTTTACCTTAGTGAAGCTGCAATGAATTTGCCGGTTAGTTTGGTCAGATAAAAAAAAAGTAGAGTTGTAAGGAGGAGCAGAGGATAAGTGTTTGCTCAATGGAAGACTTTTGCTTTGCCAATATTTTTGATACATTTCCAAATTGAATGCTTCGAAAGTTAACCCCTTGCAAGATGAAATGAAGTAAAAGAGAGTAGAAGAGGAGGTGAGTGTTTGCTAGATTTATTATGGGCACATGCTGTGTCTCTTAATGGAGAATAGATTGAGAAGAATTTGTACAAGTTGGTGGATGGAGAAATGCCAAGGGAATTTGTTATCTTAATTGAGTGAGTGAATGTGGAAGTGACCAATAACTTTGGTTACTTTTTCACTGTCAGATTCAGAACTCAGAGAGTTCCATGCCCAGACTGAGATGAAAGAGTCAAAATTTATGTACGAATTTTGAACCATTGGCTTGATGCCTAGTGAAGGGGAAATGGTAGAGGCATGGAGTGTCAGGTAAATATAAAAGAGAGATGTAAAAAGAGACGATGTTGGCTTTATCATATGGTCCGGGAAGGGAAACAGTGCAGTCAGTTATGGAGCATCCCTATCTGATCTCTTTTGTGAGTTGTAACTTTAGGAGATGATCAGATGGGTGATGCAGCTGGAAATAGTTTTAAGCTCAATTAAGATGGTAGGGGATAAGAGCTCAAACTCAGACCTAGATCTCGATCCGACCCGCTTGCCGTTAGGTTATTTTAAACAGCTTTCATTTTCTAAGGTGCCAAGTTGAATGCTTGGCAACTCAACTTTGTGCTAGGCCTAGAAGAGATGTCATTGTGGACTGAGCCAAAGCCAAACACAACCTGACTGAAACTGAACCTGAACCGTCTTGAACCTGTGTCATGCTCAGGCCAGATGTCAATGGAGTTCTACTAGTTTTCCAAAGCTTGGATGAAGATAAATAAAGATTCCTTTGAATCATATACACAACAATATTAAGCATAAAATCCATCTTTTAGGCTGTAAAAGAAGATGGGGAAATTTGGATCAACAACACAAACTATGGTAAATCGCTTGTCCTTCCCAGCTTTCTACCGGTAATATATTCCCTACTCAATCTTATACAGTAGTTACAGATACAAACGTAGCTCTTAAACTGTTTGCCTTAGTTAAACAGCATATAACTCTTTCTTTATCAACTAAGCCAACTCAGAAAAATGATTAGCTGTTCTCTTAATCTGTAGGACAACCAAGACCCTAAGTGAACCCAATCTGTTGATCCAAATTACTTCACTGTTCTATATTGCATATCGTAGAGTACAAGTTAAGCACTCCACAAGTCTGTATCGTGCTGAAAACAGCCATCAGCTTCCACCATCTTGATTGGTATTTCAATAACCACTAACAGAGTTCACTTTCTATGTTCCTAAACTAGAATGATAAGCTGTGCTGATCTCTAGATCGGAACTTGAACTGCGGTTCTGGTGTGTCAGCTACAGTACGATCGGAAATAGTCGCTAATTTGAAATTGAGACTGCTATTAGGACAAGGTGAGCGAAAGATAAATGATGGCATGTTATTAGAAGCAGAGGTGGGCATTGTGGACACAGCAGGTGAAGTCCAGGCAGGCATTGCTGGTGGTACAGGGGAGGCATTTAAAGAGGTGGAGCTGGAAACAAAAAACTCGAAGGCTATGTCTGTTGGTGATGAAGTCAAGACAGGCATAGATGGTGTTTTGGATGAAGCGTTTAGAGGTGTGGAACCAGAAACAGTGACCTTAATGGCTGCATCACAACTTTTCTCATTGGCCCTGAAATTAGATTGGATATTAGATGTATATAAGCAAAAGAACAAGACAAACATCCAAAAAACTGGTAGACTAGTTTTGACTAACCCCGGCGATTGATGGTCTTTGGTCATTGGAGTTGCAAACGGCAAAGACTTGTTATCATCTTTGCTCATAGTTGGCATGGCTATAGCCTGCATGATGAATAGATTTAAGAATTGTTAGTTAGCAAAATATGTTATAGAACCAGTCAACAACATTTCTAACATAGTTGTAAATTAGCTATTTCCACTCACACGAGACCAATAGACATTAAGCAACAAAATTGCCACAATTCCATTCGCTCTTTCTTTCCTTCCTTTTCTTTTCTAAAAAGCACCACATGTTAGATTGACTGTCAAACAAGATGGCCAGATGATTTCTAGATTCATCGAAGCACATTATTTACCATTCTTTTGGGTGATGATTATCATGTACTCAAACCAACAAATTGCCACCATGCCAGGTAAATGCAACAGTAATCTGCCAACCCTAAAGCCAAGGTATCAAATTTGCACCAAACTACCAAGTACAAAAACTCACAATATCAAACTCAATATGAATCAACCATGTCCAGGTGAGCCATGTAATCAGCAGTCCAAGGTTCAGAACAAACCCACAAAGTCCAACATCAGGGCACAAGCTTGTAGAAAAATGCAGTACATTAAAAGCATAAATTAAACAATATTCATCCACCCATGATAATTCATCACTCTGTTTTTTCATCCCTTTGGGTAAAGAGGCCCTAAGGCTGTGTTTGCTTGATTAAAAGTCAAGAAAGGGAAGAGAAGGCCTACAAATTTGCATATGAAACACCACTATTATGAACATTTTGTCACTTTTCCTCCCCTCATATTTCCATCTAAGTAAACGACCCTCAATCCCAAGCCAAAATTGCCAACATTATGGTTGAAGACACCATTCTTTCAAGTCCTTCAAATGCAGTATCTCTTCAAATTCCTGAGACAAGGGTGGTATTCTCTCCAAAGATTTGACTTGATAAAATTGGAAAAATGAGAGATGGGACATTTCAGAAAACATGGATACTACAAGCAAGCAGGAGTCATTTTCCAGTTTGGTGTCATATTCCTCTTTTATCAAGTTCTCTTCTGCTTATGCCACTAGAAATTTTCAATTTGGCCACACATCCTAAATCCTGTCAAATTTCCTTTGAGTCAATGTCATAGCCCCTGAGGATTCTAATTTTGTCTCACTTAGTTAGATTCCTCGGGATCAGGGACACATTCCACAATTAAAAACACTCTGGGATTATATTCTTCATTTTGTCAATTTAATTCAGATGGAGCTAGCCTCCTCTTCTGTATGCTTCTTTCAGTCTATCAGCACACTAACCATTCCACTAAATTGTCATTTTTCTGCACTCCTGATTATAAAAATCTTCTCCCATATTGTGGTTGTTTTCACAATCAATCAAATTATTTCATGTAAGACCATACTCTGCTATATCCAATCTAACTAATGTCATCATATCAAATACTCCACTTAAGCCAATTCTCCATTCTATCAAATTTATTTGTCTAAATAAACCATGTAATAATTGAAAAAAAAAATTATAGCATTTTGACATGCTTATTTCATATTATAGGACCTCGGTTGCTGGTAGTCAGGTTATCTCAAACCATTCAAAGAAAAAAAAAATCTTGATCCATGTGAAGCAGGAATATACGTGGTGAAATTTCATTGCGATATATGCTTTAATGTAAAAAATATTTCAAGTTTACAATCCTAAATTGGTGAATATGATGCAGCAGAAAGCATAATAAGGTTAGAAGGCAGCTTTTTTACTCGCTTATAAGTTTCAGAACAATCATATGCAAAAATATGCTCCTGAGAAATAAATTTCAAAGTATAAGAAAGTTTATCCATTTGATCACCAACTTCTACACGTCATATTCATCTCATTGCAAGCTAACAATTTACTAAATGTTCATGTTAGAAGATCAGAGAGTTCAAACAAATAAATCTGCAAGTCTAGAATAAATATTTCCTACAGGCTTGGGCAGAGAAACAAATTAGTCAAACAAATGATAGATTGGAAAACAAAATATACCTTTTCTTCAGAAATTTTTTCTTCCTCAGCAACACCCTTACTGAATGAGGCTTTTGACTTTTCAATATCAACAGCTTTCTTTGCATGGCAATCAGTAGCAAATTTTGAGAAAGATTTAGTTTCGACTACTTCTGGATTTGCATGTATCAGCTTCTCCTTTGGAGAAGGAATGGTTTTATTGAGGTGCTCCAGTATTTTCATAGCTGTTTGACTGGATTTTGGTGGAACTGAATTAAAATGAACATTTTCAGAACCTTCAGCAGTGTGGTAATTCAAGTTTGATGCCATGGAAATTTTATTATAATTTGCTTTCCAAGTGGAAGTTAAGTTCTTCATGACATTTGGAATCGCTGATGGCGTAGAGGAAAAAATAGCAAGATTTGAATCAAGTAATTCTTTAGAAGGAGTTGATCCATTATACTTTGGGGGAACCTGGTGAATGAATAGGATGAAGGAGATAAACTGTCCAAACATATTGAATAAAAAAGAGGAAAACAAAGAAACTCAGAAAGTGCATAATAAACCAACAATACAACAAGATTTATCTCAGTGGATATAGAATCAAATGTTAATCCTTCATCCCACTGGCAGGTTTAATTAACAATAAAGGTTTTCTAATATATGTACACTTAGTAACCTCATGCTAGGATTTGAATAAATTTCCGAACAATGGAGGTATAAAATCCATGTGATTGACCCATTACAGCTGGAGCAAACATGGCTTCCTGATGACAACCCAATCATCCAAAATCACTTTCCATTATGTTAAAGAGTTTCTAGTTTTCTTTACCCCATCAAACCTTCAAATTAATTAATACTATTTGTTCAAATTCATTGGTTGCCTTTAACCATGCCTACACAGCCTTAACATATTTACAGTTATTTTTTCATGAAAACAAGCTACAACTACTTGCTCATGAAGTAACACCATTTTCCCCCAAGTAATTACACACACGTTCTCATCTCAACTAAACTTTTCTATTTATTATTCTTAAATTAATAAATATACTGTCCCAAAAAGCATAGTTAACATGAATTTTATCATAGCCAATGAGGCACATGACAATAAAAAAAAAATCTCTGGAGGTCCCTTGAAATCGAAACTGCTCAGACTTTATCACACATCTTCGTCAATATCTCCTTGCAGTTATCTTTGAATTACAAATTCAAGATATCCAAAACTACTTATGATTTTGAGTCCATCAAAAATATTTATTATCTTTTCACATTTCATATATTGAATCTAAATTGTACTTGGCTCAAAACTAGAAATTCTAAAATTATCATGGCAATTTAAGTTTTGAATTTATTCTATTAAGAAAAGAGAAATTGCTTGTTCGCTAGCTACATCTTCTATCAAATAGAAAACAAATCTTATAAATTTCACTTTTGGAATCAGAATAGAATTTTACTGTGATGCCACGAAAAGCAGTAGAAGATTCCTTCCACCCGGATGATGAAACAGTTTGAGTCCTTTGACGTTCTCCACCATCTTGAAACTGCTAACACTCAAAAGAATTGGAGACTTAGTCTTAAAAACTAGATTCAGCAAACCAATAGTGTAAAGATGAAGTAAACTACAAACCTTAGATTTAGAGAAAATCGAACTAGAAGTTTTAGGAGTAAGATGGCTTCCATTACTCTCCACAATTGCTCCAGGCCAGCATACAGAAGATCTTATCACTGATGAGTAACTCATTTCTGATGCCAATGCATTATTGTCCACTGACATATTCTTTAATCCTGCCTTGTGAGGTTCACGGAAAGACTCAGTAACCAGTCCTTCCATGTAGGCTTTTGCAATTTCAACAGGTGAAGAACTAACATCATTTACCTACACAAATTGAACAAATAGGCAATTTCTTTAAAATGGCACATCAACAACTGAATTTATAAACCAACATTAATAGCCAATCAGTTAGCAAGATCATGTATTGGCCAAAAGTGTCTAGAGTTTAATTACTACTTCCATCTTTAAAGATTCATCAGGTTTTGGTGTTAACAAGTGCCCAGGCAGCACAGCAGATTGTGATTTAATTGAAACTTTTTGGTGCAATATGCATTCAGTTTCTCCCTGGTGATCATAAAAGTCTCTCGTCCTTGACAGCAATAACTCCTTCAAATAATTGGACTGTTCTCTGAACAGGAAGAAAAGCATTAACAGGCTATTCAACCTGATTATAACATTATAGCAAGTAAAGGATTAACATATTTTCACTAGGAGCAACTGAAAGATTTCAGGGAAGAATAAGTACAGTGAAGAAGACAAACAAAAAGTAGGTAAAGAAGTTTCTCCAGAGGCAAACAATTCCAAAAATAATATGTCATAAATGCTAGTCCAAATGCTGCTTAGATTCTCTCAAGTTTGATATGTCAAATTAGAAATAAACTAAAGACCACAAACTTTAAAAGTAAAGTTGTGAAACTTTGACAAGACAAATGGATAAAAGTTCATTCATTCAGCTAGTGCAACATGAGAAAGCTTTAAAATGACTTCAACACAACTCCTTAAGACAATGAAATCATGCTATAAATTGGTCAAGAACTTAAACAAAAAAAAAAAAAAATGGTTTGACATATGATGAAGAAACAAAATAGTAGTGACTTGAAAATTTTACCTTCTACTAATAATTGTAACACTTAAATTGCTTTCAGCAGGTTCAGATTTCAAACTCTTAAATAATTTCTGTGAAAGGTTTAGTCCTTCTTAATTTAAGCATATAAGAAGATTCGTAGCAAATTGTACCAAAGCCTGATAGGATACAAAATGCAACAGAAACATGGCACTTTAAAAGAGACCAGTCCAACAAAATAAAGCCGTTAGGGTCTAATTTAAATTTCATTAACTGAATAGTTTAATATACAATCTCATTAGTTTTATTTTTTATTAGAACTTAATCTATTTTGCTTGTAGAGACAATGTGATCTTAAAGCTAATAAAAGAGATTGCGTGCCATTGTTCAAATTATTCAATCAATATAATCAAGTTTTCTACTTCAGAATTTAAATTCATCTTTCCTTCACTAGCATTTTTGAAACAAAAGAAAAGGGTTATTTTTTACCTTCATTCAATCAGCCAGTCCTAAGTGAGATACATCATCATAGAGCCCTTTAGAAGCTCAAGTGGAAAAGGTCAAAGCCATCGGCCCATCAGTATGAAATGGAAGTCAGTTAGGACCTTCCCTTACATTTAAAGACATCTTCTCATTACCCACCTCCTTATTTTTAATTGACTCGCAGTTTCTCATGCGATCCCATGAGGTTATCAATTGGGGCACAAAGATCTATCTTGGTGTCACATTAAATGTACAGAGCCAACTGGCTCAAGAAAATGGTTTATCTACAATTTTTAGTAGTTGTATTCCTTCATAGTTGCACAATCCTATCTCAGAAGCCACAAGGACATAGCAATACACTTGCAGATTAAAAAATGTAAGAGAAGATAGGACTTGGTTGAAACCCATTTAGTGCAAACTTCCCACAAGAGATTGAGATCAAGAAGCACAGCAACTTTCAATAGATAATTCACTTGCATTGATCCAATAAGAAAGTAAGCTTAATTTTGTTGGCTAGTTTAATTTAGCTTTTAACCAAGTCTTTACATAAAAAATTAGATTGGTAAAAAAAAATCTTTCTATTTTTAGTCCAAAAAGAAGGGGAAAAAACAATTTATTGTGTTTTGATTGATCCTGTAACTTTGTTAACAGTCATTGTCACTCAAACACTCTTAGATTGGAATTATGAGAGTAAAGACCATGACCACTATGAAAGACATGCTAGGTATGAGGATCTCAAAATCAAAATCGAGGATAGAGTTAGATAACTTATATGGTCAACAGACAAAAGAGAAGTGTCTTGCACAAATATATAAGAATGATCAATTACAAGTGCTCAATATTTAGTTAATGAAACATACATATGGTATGAAAGTTGATTTTGGAGATTCACTTCCAGAATAAACAAAAGATGCCGTAGAAAAGAAATAAAAAACAGAGTTCATTTAAACAGTATATACTTGCCTAGAAAATGTCCTTTGCTTGAGCCACACTTCCACTTCAGCAATCCCACTGTTGTTACATGTATTAGTTGCTTCACCAAAGACCAGATCATTAGAAGGATCAGCATAAACCTGATATTTTTCAGCCAATAAAATGGATTAATTGCCTGCATATCTGACACTGGAATTTTCTGCCAAAAGTTGTTAGTGCATAGACAAAGTGAAATGGTATGGCACAAATTACAAAACCAAGCCATACTTTTGTTGGAAGATGTTTTGAAATCAAATTCATCAAGGGATTCAAACCATGTGAATTTGCTACATATGATTCAATATATAGAGGACTACTAAAATAGTACAGAAATTGTAGTTTGAACATCTGAATACACCATTCTTGAAGTCAAATGTACTCTATTATACAAGAACTACAACAGCTGTAAGTCCAACTAAGTTGGACCAATTACATGAATCCTTTTTCCACCAATGAGATCTGTGCATGGTTGTATCTAAACACTAGTGATGATGTAGTTTGAACACAGGGGTATAATAAGCTGAATAGACCATTCTTGCAGTTCATTGCACTCTATCATACATGATGTACAACAGCCGCAAATCAAACTATGTTTGAAGTCGATCCAACTATGTTGGATCAGTTACATAGATTCATTTCTGCCAATAAGATGTGTGCAGGGTTGTATCTTCAGGAACACTAACAAATGATAACACAAGCAATGATGGCCCTTAGCTATGATGAAAAAGGTGTAAAGTTATGTTAATATTGTATCGGCTGGTACATTTCTAGCACCAGCCTCTAACGTGTCACTATGCATGGCAGATTTTGCTCTAGGAGATCATCACTCATGGGGCCCTTAATCCATGTGAGTGATGTTTGCCATGTATAGTCACTAGCCATCACAAGTGGAGAAACCTTTGAAATAGAAGGTAATTCCCATGTCATAGAGAATATGAACTGAAGGTGGAGACCTAGGTTGGTTGTAGCTCACAAAAGTAGCATATTGGAAACAATTATAGCATGCCAGCTTCCAAGCTACAGCATCTTCACATCATGCCTCAGCCTGGAATTTGATACTCACCCCAATGCCATATCTGAACAAGTACAGAAGTAAAACACTGATGTTCTAAACCTTTTGCAACCCTCTATAATTTTGGGATGAAAATCTGTTAAATACCGAATTTTATCTTATACAAATCTTTAAGTGCCTAAAATTATTTTGTTTTTCAAATTTTAGATACTAATTAAGATGAATAGAACCAATTTTTCAGGTTGGAGGTCAATTGAAGTAGGGTTATGTTTGGGTAGAGCCCATTAACTAGACATGATAATGAAAATCAGTTATTGGTTTCAAACTGAGCTTGATTTGAACTCATTTTTGGCACTTTAGGGCTGAACCAAGTAAATAGCTGTGATAGTTGGGCTATGTACCTAAGCCAATTAATAATAACTAAGGATTCACACTTTCATAAAACTAAAATCAACCATTAGATATCTAACAAAATTTTATGAGAAGAATGCAAGTTACTGTGGAAGGAATTTTATGGATACATACAACGTTTGCAATTTCTTATTCAGAAACATTAAATTTACAAGGAAATATGTATATAGTTTACATAGTTTTGTACATATTTTCCAAAAATCACAATTTATTATGATTTTAACTTAACAAAAGCTTATATGAAATTCCTGCCACTTCTGCATCAATCTTGCATGAATGCTATCAGTTTTTCAAAAGCTTGATATGATCAGCAAGCAAACGGCAAATATAGATAAAGTAGTACAGAACTTATTGGAACGTATAAAGGCCAAACAATATAAAAAGAGAATGAAGGTGATAGTCCTCCTTACATTACGAGAAGAGGAGGGCCTATCATAATCTTCTTGCTTTGATTCTGCAAAAAATTTCAAATCAATAGAACTAGTCAATTGAAAAAATTAACTAATATTTAAGATAGTATCTTTTTTGTAACACATTAAGAAATTAAATTATACATGACAAGAATGGCAAGATACATAATAGAGACAAAAAAGTTTTTTTTTCTTCCAATTTTACAGTTTATAGATAAGTGATTAATGATTTTTTTTAAAAAAAAAGTACATAAACTTTTACATTATTTTTATTATTTTAATTACATGATAGCAACCTCATTATGTAGATGTTTACAAACAATTTGATAAAAACAAGAAAAATGAAAGCCAATGGAGACTAAACCTATTCTATTCTGGGGAAAAAAATAGGATACTTATTCTATTCTAATGAACGAAGACAAATTAGGAATCTTAATCTTTTTCTTTGAATGAACTACTTGATCCAGTGTCATTTGTTTGAGCTTTCCTAATCCATCCACCTAAAGACCAAAGGGTAGCTCCCACCACGTGGGACCTCAGAGAAGGAGAAGGGTCTATTGTACATGGTTTCATCCTGCTTTGCAATAGACTATTTTCAGGACTCGAACACTTGATTTCTAGGTCACACCGAGACTCTCCTTCTGCTAATCCATCCGCCTATGATTTGTTATTCTTTGACGACTAATAACATAATACATAAAATTTACAAAACAAGGTAAATTAATCACACAAAATTCTTATGAGAACCAGGAAAAAAATATCTTTTTTTACTTTAAGAAACTGATTCCACCATTCCTTCAAGGAGACAAGACGAATACCCCATGCATCACGCCACGCTACGAGATGCACGTAATCAAGAAGTCTACCAAGGCGACAGTAATAGAGGAAGATAGAGCATACGGGGAAGCTCTTTGGAAGTCGAAGGCCGAGGATCTTGAATAGGCGCGGAAGCAGAGAATTTTGGAGAGAATACGGCGGGAGTGGAACGAGCAGATATCCAACGGAACCCCCTGCCCCGCCCAGTGTGCGCGGGGCGATCATAAGGCGTGAGCGTAGTCATTGGCCGGAGCTCCTTCCGGGTTATCTTCCCTCCGGCGCCTGCATAATGATCATCTTCGTCTACCGCCTTACGCTTCATTGCGTCAGCGATCGAACGCTACGACGCCCTCCTTCTCCCTCCCTTCATTTCCTTCGGTTGAGTGGGATGGAATGCGCGAAGAAGAAACCGTCGCCGGCCTCCCTCCGACCACCGCTCGACGCTCTGCCCTCCGACTTACCAGTAGCAGGCAGCGATACAAAGAGTATAATAAGGCGCTCTTTTGGAGCTAGGGTAATAATGGAACATTAAACGGGCCGGACTTTAGGATCATCATATCGGCCCGTTAACCCGACTCGAATGGACACATATAATATTATTTTATTATTATTTAACAAGCATTAAATATTTTAAGAATTATCGAATCTCTCTCATAAATTTTTAAAATTACAATAATCCACTAGCCACTAGAATACTTTGATTTTTTTAATTTTTTTTACTGGCATCTTAGTTAAGAGTACCCAATTAATTTCTAAGATGATCAATTATATTTCACGATCTTTTTAGAAATCAAGAATACTTCTTCAACAATTAAATCGAAAGAGATTAGAGCCCTAGTAAATTTCCATTAACGATTTAAATAAATTAAGAAAGCACTCGTATTTTTAGAGGATCAATTGTATTCTCTTTGAAAGATTGTCCAAAGCTAAATTTATATTTTATCCATTTGATAAACTCATATATAAAGGATCATCTTTATAAAATTTTTAAAAATTTATTATTAAACTACGACCTCAATCAAAAATTGAATTATATTGCTCTATAAAAATATTTCATTATCTTTACCACTATTGTGTCCTTCAACCATATAATATCTTACTATTGTACGAAACACATCACGTACCACACTGGAGGATTTTTTATACAACAAAGTGATCGTTAATTTTTTTTTTAAAATTTGAGCCTATAAAAACCTTCAAACTCTTTCCAGTGTTGAGTCAACAGCACTGTTGAGGTTTATCTTGATTATCGATGAATAAATTTTGAATCGTATGCAAGTCTTGATTTACTATAAAAACATATTTTGTGAGTTAATTAAAAACACATGAGATTATAAAATACATTTTGGGGTTTATTATAAAAATACATTTTGTGGGTTAATTAACAATTTATATAAAAAGTCCCTTAATTAAAAACACATGAGATTTAATTTATTTTAGACTATCCTGGATTAGTACTAATTTTACTTTAACTAATCACTTAAACTATGTCACATACACGTGTATATATTTTGTGGGTTAGTTTTAAACCCACAAATTGCGAATTTTAATCGCAGATCAAACGATTTATCAGCTCTGATCATGCCACGTCGACCATGCGTGTTTCCCATGATTCGTGCTGCGAATCATTGTGGTCTCCAGATTCCAGAAGCATCCGCAGCCGAAACGCAGGGCTCCGCCCAACCAAACCCTACTCCAGAAGCTTCCGCTGCTTCGCTAAAACCCTAAACCCTGCCCGCATTTATAGTGTCGCTGCTTTGCTCGCCAAAAGTCGCTTTTCTTCTCCTCCCAGTTACCATCGGCAAGGTCAGCGCAGGCTGTGGCAAAGATGCTTGGCGCTTCGAGGCGATCGATAGTATACGCGGCGCGATCCGCCGGCGGTCGCTACTTCACCGTGGCGTCCCGTCTCTCCGCCTCATCTCCCTCGGTGAGCACATTAACTTTTGCTACTTTATCCATTTCCACGGTAGCATGGATTAGGCGGAAAGATGTGGCTCTGGATTGATATGAGTGATTCCTTTTACGGCTCTGTAAATAATTAATTGGAAAACGTTTTTCGTTTGTATGCTCCTTATGTTGGATAATTGAATTGGTTGTAGTATGGTAGCAGAAAATGATGCAATCGACTAAGCTTTGGGAGTGACATTGTTTTCATCAACCCTCGATGGAACTTTTACTATTTGTCCTACCCAGTTATCCCATCAGTCAAGCAATGGACTTTCTGCAAGAATAATTACTAACTAATCTAAATGATGGTTTTTTATTTTTCAGGTAACTCAGAATGAATACGGAATTCCAGAGGTTACACCACACAGGTTTCTTTCAACACTATGTGCTCCTAAAAGCAATGGGACCAATTTTGATATGCACTTGAGCCCAAGGAACAGCATGCTTGTTTTCAATCGTCTTGAATCAACTGCAGCAGCATCTGATTCACCCGAACCATCAAGTGAGAAGTTTGAGTATCAAGCCGAGGTATGTTAATTAAAGGGCTTATTTTGTGATTTTCTTTAAATACAAACTTACTTGAGTCTCCTGTAATTAACAGGTTAGTCGCTTAATGGATCTCATAGTACACAGCCTATACAGTAATAAGGAAGTGTTCCTGCGGGAACTTGTCAGGTTGGTGTTTCTTGTCTTTTTATCATGTTATTTGCATTCGTAAATGTTTTGGTAAACTGATTTTCTTATTACATTTTCCAC
Source organism: Alpinia galanga (assembly GCA_037177395.1). Taxonomy (NCBI): domain Eukaryota; kingdom Viridiplantae; phylum Streptophyta; class Magnoliopsida; order Zingiberales; family Zingiberaceae; genus Alpinia; species Alpinia galanga. The sequence continues at coordinate 1,911 of JBAMHZ010193563.1, read as the reverse complement.
TTATCTTGTTAATACTAGTGATATTTATGAATTTAAACAACAAATATGCTTCTATTAGTATAGCACAAAACATTTTGGAGCTTTGTGCCTAGGAATAAATTATTTTCCACTCAATATTATTCCCAATTTCCTACCTAAATTATTTTATTATAGTTGAAGGCTGTGGATGCCACAAATGGTCCGGTGCAACTCTCTTTGTTATTGTTGTGATACCCTGGAATATGGATTTAACTCGCACAGTTTCTTTTGCTTCTATGTGTGATGGTATATTATGTATTTTTGTCTTAGTTTTCGAATCTGGATGTTTTTTTAACAACAAAGCATGTATGAGGGTGTGCAAAGTTTCTGTTGTATGTTTAAATAGCCATTGGATAGATGTGTTAATTTTTCTAAACTTTTTTTTTTTCACTCTGTCAGGTCTATCATGTACTATATTTGTTTCTGAAATGGAACTCTAAATTGATGAGGTTTTTGTTTGTTATTTTAATTCTGCATATATTTTTCCATGGAAACTTTGCTATCTGAAAATGTAATTGGTTTTTGATAATTCTATAATTAAATTGTTTATAGAGCTATCGAAGTAGGATATTTACATTGATATAGAAATTTCTATAAGAAATAATGTAGAATGTTCAGAAAGGTAAATATAATTAAGGATGAAGTTATAAAAATGACAAATCTTGTTAATTTTTTATGTGCTTTTTTCTCTGTAAGAATAATCATTAAATATCTCTTGCTTTCTACACATACTATGTTTTTGTGTAACTGCTAAAGAGTTAATGTCATAAAACTTTGTCAGTGTGTTTCACATTAATGCAAATACTCTTTGCTGTGATATTCTGCATTTTTATTCCTGTGTTATTTGAGAACGTCAATATAATTTCAGCAATGCAAGTGATGCGCTTGACAAGTTACGTTTTCTGAGTGTCACGGAGCCTGAACTTTTAAAGGATGCTGTTGATCTCGACATTCGTATTCAAAGTGATAAAGATAATGGAATTATTACAATCACGTAAGTACTTCTGCTGAGGAATGAGAGTGTCCATGGCAATCACTTCTTTTTGACATTTACCAACAACCATGGCTGAACCATGATTATTGTCCCTTCGTCAGTGATACTGGAATTGGTATGACTAGACAAGAGCTTGTTGATTGTCTTGGTACTATAGCACAAAGTGGAACTGCCAAATTTTTTAAGGCTTTGAAGGTATAAGCACCCATTACTCTTCCTTTTCTCACATTTATAAACGTTTATATATTTAATTTTTTTAGTATTTCATGTGTTTTGCCTTGTTATGCAGGATAGCAAGGATGCTGGCGTTGATAGTAATTTAATTGGACAATTTGGTGTAGGCTTTTATTCAGCATTCCTCGTGTCAGACAAGGTATATCTTGAGCCTTGTTTATCTTTATTATATTAATATTCATGACTTTGTAAAAGCCGGTTTACTTTTAGCTATGATTGGTTAAGTATCATTTTTTGTTTGCATAATAGGTGGTTGTTTCAACAAAAAGTCCAAAGTCTGAAAAGCAGTATGTATGGGAAGGAGAAGCTAACACCAACTCTTATACAATTAGGGAAGAAACTGACCCAGAGAAGTTACTTCCTAGAGGAACACGTCTGACATTGTATCTTAAGGTCTGTGGTATTGGTTTTTGCTAGAAAGTGAAGTTTCCTTTGTCATGGTTTCAATCTCACTGTTGCCTGTTACTCAGCGTGATGACAAAGGATTTGCTCATCCTGAGCGGATTCAGAATCTTGTGAAGAACTATTCTCAGTTTGTTTCTTTCCCAATCTACACATGGCAAGAGAAGGGTTTTACTAAAGAGGTATGTGTCCAGCTGTCACAGGAAGTTGCAAAAGTGCCTACCAGTTAATAGAGTCTGTTGGCGCAAGCAATGTTGAGGAAT
>JBAMHZ010193456.1:0-14564 GCA_037177395.1 Alpinia galanga | reverse complement strand
AATCTATTGATGACTTTAGTCAACTCTAATTAGAATCAATCTAAATATAATATGTTTATACAATGCCCTCAATTTCACAGTAGTAAAAAATTCAACTCCAAGGGCATCTTATTTATTCATAGTTTGTTGCCAAAAATTTAGAACCTCAATTGTATCCTTTGAATATTAGCATCACTATGCAAGACTAAAATGCCTTTGAAGCTAAACTTTTAGTCACAGTGAAACTGAAGATTACTATAAAAAATCTATTAGACTTGGATTTTAATTAAAACTCATTGATAGATCTCAGCTAAAATTCATTGATGGATCTAGAAGATTTGAAATTCTAAAATCTGAATATGGAATAGAAATATAGAGAATATAGATATAGTGTACAACCTTGATTCTAAACCTCCTGTGTAAAGTTATAGATATATATCAATTGACACAAAAATTAAATTTTAAAAACAGTCGACTATGTACGACTAAGAAGATTTTGAAATTGAAACTTTAGAATATAATTGGACTCAAAGTCACTTTGATTGGATTCAAAATTAACTAAAACCATCAATGAAATTTAATTGAAATTATTTGATAGACCAATAAAATTTAAAAAAAATCAAAAACTAAAATATGGAATGAAAAAAGAAAATCTTCAAAATATAAAGAAAATATACAACTCTATTTTTGAGCCTCCTACAAGTGAAAAATTTAAAACCATAATAATGCTAATTTTAAAACATCAACACCAATATATTAAAAAAATCATAAGACTTTGTTATTGATTTTTAAAAATAAACACTATTTGTGTTGATTTTCATATACCAACACCATTCTATGGCTTAGATGCTTAAAAAAAATGAAATTGATAAAAAGTGAACTATGATGCATCTTTTAAAAATTCTCAAACTTTAGGTGTACTCTTTAATAAAGGAGCGTTGTGTTAAAGATGTCTTGAAGTAGAAGTAGCATCTTTGAAACACATTATGTATATTTGACAAATCTTACTTGGCATTTAAAGTTAAGTAAATTGCAAGGGATTAAATAAGATTCATTTATTTACTCCTCTCTAATCGTTATATCATCAACATTCCAACGTAAATAATGCACTGTAACACCACAAATACAAAAATGCACACCTCTTATATCAATCAAGAACATGAAATAAATAAGAGGAAAGTATACCTTTTTCCGACTTAGAACGGGTTCATTTCCAAGATTCAAAACCTTCAATTTTTCTTATCCATACTACCACCTAAAGAAGCAGAGAAGAAAGAAACTAACCAAATTTCTAAGCTGGAAAAAGGGAAACCAAAAAGTCATCCAGAGAAGAATGGAAAAACTGGAGAAAAATCAAAGCAAGAAGAGCAGCAAAGTGATCAACGATGGAGAAAAGGTCATTCTTCTCATATAACACACAAGCAGACGACACCAAGGTTCCCAATTTTCCCATTTAAACGCCACCAAATTTAATCGACTGTCCGGCACTAGTTCTTTCATTTTAGCCTCTGTTGGAACCTAACACAGGAGTACAACGAGTAAAGATTCAAACTCAGGAGCATTTCGACAACTATAAAACTTTCATAGATACATTTGAACATATATAGACACATACATATATATAGAGGAATGTTATTTTACACAACTCTTATGTGATCACTCATAAACATCTTCATCATCCACCGTTCGATTAAGTGAGCACTATATATATATATATATATATATATAATACCCTGTGCGACCGTTCATGCGCAACACCTGCACAGTGCTTGCTCAGCCATCCAATCCGTGCGATTGCACAGCAAATGAAAATGCATAATATTTTTTTTTCAAACATACTATAGCTTATCTCTGACCCGTCGAGGTTGCTAGCAACAAGCCCATGACCACGCATGATTGGGCTGGATCGCGATAGAAATCCAACCGAATTATAACCAAAATCTAATCGGATTACAATCAAAGTTTGACCGAATTACGGTCAAAATTCAGCCCGATCACGGCTGCTAGCATCGCGGCCATGATCGAGCCGAATTCTGACAACGATTCAGCCACAATCCGACCCGAACGCTGATAGCAATGATGAATATTCACATGAGAAAGAATACTGTACATTTCTCATTGTACACAGGCACGCATAAATCTGTCACCCATCATATCAAAATCATATATATATACTTACAGGAAGGCTGTCATGGTACTTTTTCTTTGGTCTTTTGATCATGCTCTGGCCGACATAATAGCTTAAAAGACGTTCATTTCTTTAAGCAACAATCACCGCCGGGTTTTCTTCTTGGTCCAGGGCGGAGATGAGTTGCAGGGGAATTCCCACCTCGCTATAAAACGGTCCAAGGAAGAGCTGATGAACATGGGGAAGTAGGGGTGCCAGCTACAATCTCTTATGATCCCCGAGTGCCATTCAAGTTTTGCTACAGTTTGTCCAGTCACCTACAACACAAAATTTATAGGATTAAGAACAATCATATCAGAAGTGTTATGAACACAAGATAAATGTATCCAAGTGCAATGTTTTACACGATCTTGGTTAATTCGGGTTATTTGCTCGATAAATCCATGTTAGGAAAAGTTTATATAAACATATTTAGACTTTTGTCTTTTTAAGAAAATTCATTTGCTCGTGTTGGTTGGCTCTTGACCAAAATCAAGTTTTAGGTGTTGAACCACACAAGTTCCAAGCAAGATTTTGCAAACTGGTTCCTTGCCCAATTATTAACTATGCAACGAAGGACCAGCACTAGCACAAAGTCGTCCAACTCTGAAGGAACTTTGAGTGCTGTAAGGAGGGAGTATCACGTAGTATAGACGGTATGTACCACATATTGAGCAATTTATCACCTACCAATTGGTACCACTCTGTGCCAAGTTGTATACTACTCATAAATGCTATGCATTCTAATTTCGTGTTGGGTGACACATACCACATACCGTGTGCCAATGGTACTGGTCAGTTGTGTGGTATACTGCCCGACAAGCACTTATAAACATATCTTTATTTCTCACTTTGTGCATCCTTCCAACAATATCCTATCCACATATTTCTCTCTGAATTATCTCTCTAACACCTTTAAACACTCAGTGTAAGTTTTTTCAACTTTTTTAGCTCTCTAATATTTTTCAATTTTCACCATTAACCTCATGTTGATAATCACGCATGCAAGCATGCAATGCAATTGGCGAATAGACATAATTGGGAAGTGTAGTCACTACAATGTAATATCCTGGAGTCTCTCAAAACTTTGACACCAAGTGTCCGACATACAAGTGAAAAGTTTGACTGGTTTAAATTATTTGACGATCAATAAAGCTGAGAAGAAGCAGGAAATTGAACAACACTTATGGAAGGAGTTTGAACGCAACATGTTTGAGCTACAAGTTGAGAAGTGTGTTTTGAGAATGCTATACAAATAAGAGCAAGAGCTCCCTCAGGCTAATTTTGATATGGAGGTCACATTTTAGTATGGGGTAATAGCAGCAGCATGGGAATAGTGGCTGCAGCAGCAGTAGCCCTCCTGTCGTGCAGGGTCCATATCTTCACAATTAGAGATTTATCTCAAGGTGGGATAAGGGAGTTCAATAATTTTGTTCCGAAACCAACTACCAATTCACACAGCCTTGATCCAATCACATTTCCTCATGAGCAATCTAATGAACATATATGGTACAGGTTAAGTACGCTAATGGTTGAAAGTGAGATAGTATACCGTAGCAATATCAGTTTAATAACTGTGTGCATTCCTGCCAAAGTGAACAAAATTTTCAATTTAATAAGATAAAGGATAATCCAGTGCACAAAACTCCCGCTAACGTGGGATTATGGAGAAGGATCTATTATATGCAGTCTTACCCTTTTTTATAAGGGGCTATTTTCAGAATTTGAATCTGTGACTCTCAAGTCATACGACAGTAACTTCACCGTTGCGTCAAGACTTTACTTTTTTACGCATTTCAATTCAATAGGATATGACCCAATTATTACATGTTATTTAAATTTAGGTCCTTCGATCTATAACACTTCCCATTAAGTTGATATAAATATATTGTTGAATCCAACTTATTACAAATATATTTAATTCTAAGACCCCATAAGGATTTGCTTAGTAAATCTACTAGTGGATCATTAAAAGGGCAGCTTGGTGCACGAAGCTCCCGCCATGCGGGATCCCGGGGAAGGATTCATTATACGCAGCCTTACCCTGTTTTTTTTTTTTACAAAAGACTGTTTTTAGGATTTGAACCCGTGACCTCTGAGTCACAAAGTAACAACTTTACTATAGCGCCAAGGCTCCCCTTCTACTAGTGGATCATTAACGCTAAAAAATGAAATACAATTTCCTTGAATTACACTTGTTTTTATACTAATGAATTCCCTCCCAGCATGGGAAAAAGGGCACCTAGGCAGGCATCATTCAGTTGAGCAATGATAAGGTCATCCAGGTGAGCAAAATTTGAAGGAGAGGGCATGCAATGAATCACAAATCATTTGACATGCAATGAGCACTAGTGACCCATTGAAGAAGCTGAATATGAGGATAAAATGATATGCACCCTCTCATCTCCCCTCCCTCTTCAAACTTAAGGTATATAAACTGTGCAAATCATTCAAATTTTGTTTTCTTCCTCTCCTCTCCCTACCTTCCTCTCATCTTCTATCATGTCCTCCAATCTCTCTTGCAGTAAACAAAGCCCAAATTGGAAGTTATGCATGACAATTTGATTATCCTAGTACAACAAATAGCTTGTGGAAGCATGTCCTAATTCAGTCATCCAAGTGTGTGTGATTCTCTATTACCCTAATTGTAAAATGATCTAGAATGTCTATGCAATGCACCACAGAAAACTGGAATTAACTAATGGTGTCTAATTGTCATAATTGGAAGAGATTAACAATAATCTAATAGGTACGAGAGACATAAACTATACATATAAATCCCCAACTCTTCAAAGTCTCAACAACAAAAGAAACATTGCAGATGCTTATAAGGTTGGGATCAATGGACTATATAGGAGAAAAAATAATTAAGCATCAATTCACTCCCATGAGACTCTAATGGATTCAAGAATCTTGACAATTTGAGTAGTGAAGTTCTTCAGCTAATCTTGGCCACAAATAAAACCTAAATTGTTGCAGCTTTTTGAACTCTAATCAATACAGTTAATATTTTTAACGTTTTATACCATGTTAGTTCTGACTTTTTCTTTATGTTGGTATAAGAACTGATTGTTATGCTTTTGTTAGGGATTCTAGACCAGTAAAACTAGACATTGTTTTCAAAAGAATGAGTTAGAGAATGCAACTTTCTTTTGTTCTATAAAAGGACCATCAAGCCTTCATGTCCTGAAGTAGTTTATCTTTGAATTTAAGAAAGTTTTCCTCTTCATGAGTTTCTATTTTTTGTGTGATATTTAAGTATCAATGTTACATCAAGTGGTATCAAAGATGAATTCCTAATTTATTTTCTTGTTCTATTATTTGCAATCTCCACCACCTCCTTACTTTCATGATCCAAGGATGAATTCCTAATTTATTTATTTTTTCTATAATTTGTAATCTCCACCACCTCTGTACTCTGATGATCCAGGAAGATTACTATTGTTACCACTAAATTCCCACCACTACCATCTCTATGTATCCATCCCGCTATTGATGACCACATCCCCATCTATCTTGGTTGTTGCATTCATAACTCGCACACCCTCCTTATACTGCAAGCCTGTGCTTGAACCAAAAGCCCTTGGCTTCCTTCTCCACATTCCCACTACACATTTTGACCTTCCTTCCACCTATAGCAATGAGGATGCCGTTGCCACTAGCGGCTTGTCTCTCAACTCTAGGGTTTCCCATTGATGGTATCCACCATGAGACTAACTCCTTCCCATTGCAAGCATCACTAAGAAGTCTGTGATCCATTTAGGTTAAATTTATTTAAGTTATTAGATTGCATGAGTCAGCCACATTGATAGTGTCAAAAAGGATGTAAATGTATGTACTACTTTTGAAAATTCCCAATTAAATTAAGAGCTCAGTTTTAATCAGCATTTAATCTCCAAAACAATGGTCAAATCAGGGAACTTATTAGGTACCCAGTGGGAGAACAACTAGAGATTCAGGATTTTTTTGTCCTTTTGCCTATAGCAACTCTGTGCTTCGAACTTTCCTGGTTGTTGCAATCGGTCTCCAAATTGAGAGCATAATTGATACACAGAGAGCACTAGCTCCCCATGGAATCAGTTAAAGGTATTTGGTCCACTGAAAGGGACTCCCAGATATAGATCATCAAAGATAGGCATTGATAAGTGGTTACTAAGATATTTATTGAGATCCAATGACATGTCTACATTTAAATTTTTAAAGTTGTATCTTGAGTTGAGGAGACAAGTGATAGTATGAATATGACATTTTGGATTGAGGGGAGCTTGTTGGTCACAACCAAGTAAAACTATGTTCCTCAATGTTGAAAGAAAGCAAATGTTTGTTGCCAAAACCTTGGGTCCCCTATTCCTAAGGGCAGACTAGCAAGGCATATCAAGAGGGCATGGCAAGAGGCAGCAATGAGACTGGAATCGATGACGATGACTGAAAAGGTCAGAAGAGACAGCAGCAATTTCACGAGAGGGAAAGAAGCAATGACAAAGGGTAATATCACAGTCAGAATCAATCACATGGAAGATCCCCATGCAAGAAAGAGGCAAGCATTGTGCGTATGTTGAACATGTTGATATGGATGACTTTGCACTCAAGTTGATGCTGCTCGGTCATGGCAATTAGCGATAGTGCACATGCAAGAGGTGTGCCCATGGAACTATCGAGACCCTAATATCGTTGAGCACCTGAGACTAGGATATACGCCGGAGGAGGCAGGTTGATTCAAAGGGAATCTATGCAAAGGTGGGAACATGAGCAAAGCTGATGTTGTGGGAAAGAAAGCTCACAATGAGGCTCGAAAGAGATAATTTCCATAAATGAGAAAGATTTAGGAGTGGAGAATCACAACTCCTAAATTTAGGATGTTAGGAGTAATGGGAAAATTACGGTTAGTTGTCATAGTCCCCTTTAAGTATGTTTAGTGATCACCAATATAAAATTACGAGTAGGTACCTACTATTATATGATATTTACATCAGCTCCCTAGGTTCGTAACAATGGAAAATCCTTCGAATGTGTCAAATGCCTACTATCAACCAATTACATTAGATATCAACATGTATGAAGGCATGAAACCTTAATCACAAATGTGATTAGCGGAGCTTTCAATGAAGATCAACTAGAATATCATGGATGGATACAATCATGCAAAGGACATTTGGAGTTACATAGAGTCACATTAAGGGATGACGAGCCAAACAGGAATGATCATCATCAACTTCATCATCTATTATGATAGGGAGTAACAGCTCATCTATTGGGTAAGACAACTACTTATATCATATGGGTGGTGAAATGATATGGTACCATACTGATTTTTGGGATCTCCCAACATGGATCTAAGATCTGGATTAAAAATGTTGATTTAAGAAACATTCGTAATCAGATATCAAAACACTATTTATGTGTGCCACAAGTGCGTGTCTTGTCATAAGAAAGCAAAAGTGTAGATATATGTTCACTAAGAATTCACCCATTATTGTGCACAAATTCAAATAATTATGTTTTAAGTAGGTTGGAGATGGGGTAAAGAGAAAGTGAAGGACTAAGCTTACATACCACATCATAAATGTAGACATGATTGTCAAAAGATCCTGTATAGATGTACCTCTGGCCAGTGCTGTACAAATTGGTAAAACCACAAAAAGAGCAAATTACTTTATATTTGGATAAGAAAGAGTCATGAAACATAATTAAAAGATGATTAGCAAACGCTCCTCAGTGTCTTTTCATTACCACAAGATACTAAACCAAATGCTATTGAAAAGCCAACCTGTGGGCAGGCGAGAAGTAACAACGAATTAGAGTGCCAAGGACTGAATGCCCTCTATATGTAGCTACAGACTGATCAAATGGGTGCTTCATCTTTCTAGCTTCATCAGGGTATTCCATCCATCTATAATCGAAAGCAGAAGTTTTTCGAGTTGAACTACATACAAGTAAAGAAGAAATATGTCAAGATTCACCAACTAGAAGAAACTAATTTTGGGGAACTTTTACCATCAACACCCATGCCACTAACATAAAATGAGATATATCATTTACAAACTGTCTATGCTACCTCAGGACAATGACTTTATGCTTTCACTTAGAAACTGTGGGAAAAGTGAATTCAATAAAGTAATATAATCATGCCAAAAACATTAGGCCTTCAATAGAAAATAGTGATCAAGTGGTAGTAATCACTAATAAAAAATAAATATAAAAACATCATATGCTTTATATTCATCAAGCTGAAATATCTGCAAGCATCATTGCTCTTTGAACATCTTCACTGCATCATACCTCACTCATCACTTTATCATCTATCTAGGAAAAAAAAAGTATCTACCAAAATGAAGTCTTAAAAATTCTGGAAAAAACTTAATTAAATTCCTTGTATGTACCATTATCCCCTACCAAAGAAAATTCAACTCCATTCAAGTGGCCAACATCTTCAATTTAGCATTTTTCTAATGACTAAGAAATTGTAGCAACAGTAAGTCTCAAACTTCAAAGAAAATCTTGTCTTCATAATGACCATTTCATGAGTGAGGAATAATTACATCTCCATTATCCATATGATCCACTAAAAATTGAGCATTGGCTTCATCAACATCTTCCTTCTAAGTTGAATCGCCAACAAATGACATAATCATTATGAGTCAAAAACAGTTTTTGTGTCTCCATAGTAGTCATGAAGTCTAAGATAGTGTCAAAGATGAGAGCGTTGACATAAAGATGGAAGGAATATAACTTATGATAAAATCACTAATGAGATAGCAAATTTTCTAGTTTGAAAATTAAGCTATCGTTTAAGTAGGCAAGTCAAATGAATAAATATTAAAATCAACTTTTCTCATAACAGGGAGTGGAATGAATTTAAATCCTTTTAGAAGAGCAATAATGAGAATGCTTAGGGTACAAGATGCATCAACTTGTATTTTATTCAATGTAATTTTTCTCTTAGTATCAGCATATGTTAATTTTATGCACACAATAAAGCTCTTAAGTTCAATGGACTGAAGAAGGCAACTCAAATAAATATGTCGATGAGCTTCAAACAAAAAAAAAGGACTAATTGGACATATACTTGTAGAATTATTATAAGTAATTTTATCAAAATTGGTAAAAGAGAAACTTGCATTCCTAATTTGTCTTTTTGTTTATTTAACTTACTTTGTCCTTTTGTACTCAGAGTAGTGTGACAATAGTGGATGTAGACATGATTAATTGCACATAAAATGCTCTTTGAAGGTGGTAAGTTGTCAAGGGACTCTTTAGGAGGTCAACTAAAAAGTAGTTAGTCTCATGGAGATGGATAACAAATATGATTAGAGTTTCAATAATTATATGGTTAATGCGATGTTGGATGTTTTTTAAAGGAGAAAGGTCAATTAAAAAGTAATTAGTCTCATGAAGATGGATCATAAAATATGATCAATGGTTTGAAATCACGTACCATGCTGAGCAAACAGTCGAAATGTATCATTATAGTAAATTCACTAAAACCAATACTATTAGGCTTAAAAATCTCAAGCTATATCGTAATTTCAGTCTTTGGCTGAAAAGATACTATTCCAATATTGTGTTGACACTTCGACATATGATGCCAATAGGTTGAAGGAGAAAGGAAATGAAGCAAAGGAGAAATTATCGATGCTTAGTGGTATCGAGTTTCGGTATTACCAGAATGATATATTTTGACTGCTTCGCCCGACTGGATACAAGATTTAAAACCATGGTCAGCACAGAGAATCTCTCTTTTTCAACTTTAATTCATAATCTATTGCTGGCATCATGCATTGAAATATGGACACAATACTGCAATAGTATCGTTCCAATCGAAGGTTAAAACTTTGGCACAGCTCGAGATTTTGAACCTTGATTAAAGTTTTTAGTTAGTGATACTTGAGCAATTGAACTTCAATTAAATGTTTTCTTTTTCAAGAGAAACTCGATTAAGATCTATCTCTGTAGTGATAGGAATGACTTCATCTCTCTAATTTTCTCCTAAAGCTAGGAGGAGATAACTCATCAAATGACTTTTCTAGGATAATATATTTCAACTCATTCTTAGGGGGATGAATGACACCAAAGAGGCAAAGCTTCTACTATTGTTTTTCTAAAGCACATGAGTAGGCATTACTTTGAAACTTTTATTTTATTGAGGTTATGTTAGTGAGGGTTTGAGGGATTTTCCTTGTTGTTTACGGTTTAGGTTCCTAAGGATTCAGTCTGCCATTTTTCCTTATATTTTAAAGTGTATATATATTTTCCTTCAATCATGTGTGGCAGAGAACATAGAACCACCACCTTCCAAAGATGGCATGACTGGTATTCACACATTATCAATATAGGGGCCCGTCAAGAGAACTAGGCATCTCTTTGTGAGTTGAAGGCATGTTTGGCCTACCAGCCACTTAGTAAGGACTTGGGTGAGGTTCCAATGTGCGTTAGTTCCTAGCAAAGATGCTAGCCTTTTTGGAAATAATACTATGAAAATCCCCCTATCTATGATAATTTTGTATGTTTTTGCTCCAAATAACACAAGTATGAAAAATGCAAGTGCACTGCCATGTGTTTTTTAATGTGGCTAAAGGTATCTTTCTACATTGAGTCTCATAATTTATTTTTAATGTTCATGTTTCTTCAGTGGTTCATCTAAAGAGTATCTTTATTTCTACCCTTTTAAGTTAAACTACCTATGTTGCCCAAGTTAGTTCTCCAAAACATAGACTCTTGTGGTATTTAGATTTTGGGGGTTTTTGTAACTACCAACTAAATATCTCAAGATTTGCATAACGATAGTAGTGCTTTCTCCCATTATCTCGATTTAGCATCATTTAATAGGAATGATTATTATAAAGTAGCATTATAAACTAGAGTATAAAAATGATATATTTTGGATAATGGGCTTCTTTTATGAACTAGATCAACAAATATTGGACAAAAGCAAAGAGATTGTGAAATCATGTATTTTTTATTAGGGTATGCAAGGGTTTTGCAAGAAAAATGTAGAAAATTTACACTAAACAAAAGTAATTTTAAAAATAATGATTATAACAAGGTAATGAGAGCTACCTACTATTGGAACTTCCATTTGTAAAAAATCCCAATCAAATATTGTTATCCTCTCCCTTATGACTGAACCCAATATTTGGATCATATCCCAATAGGAGAAAAGGCCTAGTATAGTATCATAAGAGTAATATATTTTTTAAGGTCTGCCAAGAGGGAGGATATGGTCTTCTTTAGATCTCAAGGGTGAAGGTCAAGTTCAGGTCCTATGAATTTGTTCCAAATTCAGCAAACATAGGTTTGATCTGCACTTGCATGAAACACTGAAGTTAGGTTTGCTCCCAAATCTGGACCAATATGTAAGGATGGAGACATGGCTCAAGTGAATTTCATAGCTTGAGATACTGGTCCCCTGCCTCCAGTGGAGGCAGCGCTGAATGAGATGGTCAGCAAGGCTACAACAAGCTCTACAAATGCAGGAATCATGGAATGAAGAAATTGCGAGGTACACTTGTGAAGAGCTTTTGTAGGCTTGATTGTGCACGATTGCAAGAGGTGAGAGAAGTTATGTAGGTGCACAGATCTAGTGAAGGTGACAAGGTCCCAGAAGATCAATTCTTATGGCAGTGGAATCATGAGCAAAATAGATTTGATGGTGCTTCGCAAATTGACAAAAACAAGGACGGCAATGGGGCAAGGCAGCTAGCTTTTACCTTCCCATCTCCACCCTATACGAGAAGTGAAGGCATGACAGGTTATGGATTCTTCTTCCCAAACCCCATCTTGCACAGCAGCTTCTGCATGTGGGGTTCGAGGTAAGAGGAATATAAAAATCTTATCACATACATACTCGACCCCCCAAATGTGGGTTATTTCTTTAATCTCATCTTCACTCCATTTATATATCAGGGAGGAATGAGGCAGCCTTAATCGAGCAGATCATTATCAGGGTGGGCAAATTGTAGTCCCCATTTTGAATGTAGGTGATACAGTAAGTGAGCGTGTGCATGGGGCTGTCAAACAGGAAAGAACAAAACTGATGAGGAGCAGAGTAGAAGCATAAGCAGGAACCCTGCTCATGGTTCGATGTGAGGTGGCATGTGAGGTCAGAAGGATAGGGTGGAAGAGCCTTAAATATGGTTCAGCCGAGTTATGTGCTGTAGGTGGGTGAGAAGTGTATGAAGTATCAGGAAGGTGGAACCAAACTTGCTAGGGTTGTGCAAAGATGGAAGAGCATTTTGCATAAGCAGAACATGCGAGAAAGAACATTGTGGTCTGTGGCTTCTCCAAAAGACTGTTGATCAATGATGACTTGGTTAGCTAAAATGTGAAGTGGAAGGGTATCTCTCCTTTGTCGATGACAATTGGAAAGACGAAGAGGGGAACCTCGCCTAGAAGAGAACCAACTTCAGGATCTCCTACTGATCTGTGCAAGAGAAGAAGCATCAAGCTCCAATACCAGAAGAGGAAAACAGGGGGAAAGAGATCTGAAAGATAGGTCTATGAATCCACTGGGTTGTTATATCGAACATGTTATTGGGAACGGATTAGATCCATCATTAGGCTTGCTGGTCAGGATGGCTTTGAAGGAAAATTTATATCTTCGACAATGGTTTTGAAGGGAAATTTGTATCTTCAACAAGAGGGTTGTGTTCAATGATGGTAGGCACAAGCGGAGATACTGGTGGATTGTGAAGGGCTATGTCAAAAAGGGCTTTGAAAGGCAGAAGGTTGAGTTGCACAAGAGCATTGGTTGGAGTGCCGAAAGGCATAAGAAGATGAAGAAGTACATCCACCAAAACCAAACCAGGTGTTTGACTCTTGCATAATTGATGTGCTACCAAAACCAAACTGCTGAAAATGATCAACATGGGGATTGGAGTTGCTTCTGAAAATGCCAGTCAACACCAATAGAAAATTACTCAAGAAAAGAACAATACAATATGTAAAGGACTTGTTCAAACAGAGAATAAGTTTCCTATTTTATAAACAAAATAATACTACAACAATCAAACCTTATTCCACTAAATATAGTCTGCTATATGAATCCTCCTACGCTATTGAGCTTTATCCTTTACAATATCATCGTCTATATTTAAATAAATTTTATTTTATTGTATCATTGTTAACCAACTCTTCTTTGATATTTCTCTTTCTCGTTTGATTTATATATTTGTAATAGTTTCACATCGCCTAACTAAAGCATTTATTAGCTGTTATCTAAGTACATGTTTGTACTATCTTAAATGTATCTCTCAGAGTTTTCCCTCAATAAGTGCAGCTTCAACTTTCGCTCTAATATTTTCATTTATTATTTTATCCATTCTCGTATGTCCACACATCTATCTTAATATCTTCATTTCTGTAACTCTCATCTTTTGCTATGTGCTTGAGTCATAACCCAACATTCAACTTCATATAACATAGCAGGTGTAATTGTCATTTTGTATAACTTCCCTTTAAGTTTTAAAAATATTTTACGATCACAAAAACCACCCAATATTCTTCTCTATTTCAACCATCCTGATTGTATTTTATACAAGACAAATGTTAAATATTTAAAACTTTTAGTTATAGATAACTCATTATCCCCTAACTTAACGATTGTCTCATTGTATTTAATATTACTAATATTTAAATTTGATATATTCTGTTTTACTCTAGTAAATGCAAGATCTTTTATTTCTAATATTTCATTTCAAAATTCAAGTTTAACATTTACTCATTCATCTGTCTTATCTACTAAAACAATATCATTTGCAAATAACATACATCATAGTACTGTGTCTTATACGTGTCTAGTGAATTCATCTATGATTAGTGTAAAAAGATGGAGACTTAAAGCAGATCTTTAATATAACATTATTTTTATGAAAAATGCTTCAATAAATCTTTTAGATGTTTTCACTCTTATCATTGCATTCTCATATATATCTTTAATTATTTCAATATATGTTACACTAATACATTTCTTTTTTAGAATTCTCTACATAATTTCTCCTGGGACTCTATCATAAGCTTTTTTAAAGATAATAAATACTATGTGTAAATCTTACTTTTGTTTCCGATACTTTTCAATTAATTGTCTGAAAAAATATATAACTTATATTGTCGACCTTCCCGGCATAAATCCAAATTGATTTTCAACCACCGTGAACTCCTTTCTTAGTCTTTTTTCTATTATTTTTTCTTATAGTTTCATGGTATGACTCATTAGTTTAATATCTCTATAATTTGCATAATTTTGTATATCTCTTTTTTTTTAATAGAAAGGAACTAGAGAACTTATCCTCTACTGATAAGATTTTTTTTTTTCGTTTTCAATATCAAGTAAAATAATTTTGTAAACCATTCAATATCTTACTTTTCTAGGCACTTTCATGCCTCTATCGAAATATAATTTAGTCCAGCTACTTGTCCATTT
>JBAMHZ010193135.1:0-14567 GCA_037177395.1 Alpinia galanga | reverse complement strand
GTCGGTGTCCCCTTTAGGTTGCACACGTCAGTGTGGATTAGTCCAAGTGACTCATTGCTTCTTTCAACATGTTGAAAGGATGACCTCGTCATTTTCGCTTTAACACAAGTCTCACACTTGTGTTTTAGATCAAAGTGGAATGTAGGAATGCTTTGTATGTTAATTAATTTACGCAGCACATCGTAGTTAACATGTCCTAGTCTACTATGCCACAACACATATGACTCAAGCATATAAGAGGAAGAACTTTCATTTTTATTAACCTTAGGTCGAATGGTCATTACACTGAGCTTAAATAGCCCATCAGTTACATAACCATTCCCTATAAATATTCTATTTTTGGACATCACAACCCTGTCTGACTCTAATACAATGTGAAAGTCATGCTTGCTTAAAAGTGATTTGGACACCAGATTCTTCTGAACCTCTGAAACATATAACACATTATTCAGAGTGAGCTCGTTGCCCGAGGTCATCTTCAGTATCACTTTTCCTTGGCCCATGACGTCCGAGGTTGCTGAGTTACCCATGTATAGTTCCTCCCCTTTGACTTCTTCTAAATTGTGGAGCAGTACCAGTATCTAGCCACCATTGTCGTAGATTTGAGCCCACCAGGTTCAACTCAGAAATTACCGTATAGAGATCGTCCATTTCTGGACCCTCATTCAGGTTAGCCTCCTGCTTCTTCTTCTTCGACTTCCTACACTCCGAAGACTTGTGACCTACTTGATCACAGTTGAAGCACTTCCCAGTAAACCTTTTCTTGCTAATGCCTCCTTTGGGCTCCATCTTGGAAGACTTAGATTTTTTCCTTTTTGAGTTTCACCGTGCTCAACCACGTTGGCTTTCACAATAGCCTGAGAGAATATCTTTCTCTTTAAACTCTTGTTGTCTTCCTCTATTCGAAGCTGAACAATGAATTTCTCCACGTTCATCTCTTTCCACTTATGCTTCAAGTAGTTCTTGAAGTCTTTCCAGCTAGAAGGTAGCTTCTTTATAATAGTTGTCACCTGGAAAGTTTCACTCAGAACCATCCCTTCTAAATGAATTTCATGCAGAATCACCTGAAGCTCCTGAACTTGGCTGATTACTGTCTTGGAGTCAACCATCTTGTAGTTCAAGAATCGGCCTACAATGAACTTTTTAGCGCCGACATCCTCGGTCTTGTACTTCTTGTTCAGGCACTCCCACAGCTCCTTAGCTGTTTCTTCATATTGTACAATGCATCCGTCAAAAACCCATTGACAGCAATGAAGGTTTGGGCATCACTTGTACCCTCAGGTACTTTAGGAGGTGCTTCTATCAAAAACCTAGCCAGATTGAGCGTGGTCAAGTAGAAAATCATTTTTTGTTGCCACCTTTTGAAGTTCAACCCATTAAACCTCTCTGGCTTCCCCCATGATTGATTGGAACTGTCACAATCGTTACAGAGGGAGTACCAACTTGTTGAGAAGTAGGCTCTACTACTATTCTCTCAACTTGTTCTGTCGTCATCTCAACAGACTTGAATCTGTTTTAAGTTTGTTGTTTTTCTCCTCCGATGCAGGGAAGAGCTGTTAAGTGACTTTCTGGAAGAGCTGAGTTCCGAACTGAGCTACTTCCGAGCTAAGCTGTTGAGTAGAGTTGTTTCTGAGTTGAGCTATTGTGCAAAGCTGAGCTGTCAAGATGTTGTACAGAGCTGATCTGCCGAGCTGTTATGCTAAATTGTCGAGTCAAATTGTCGAGTCGAGTTGCTAAGCTGAACTGCTGAGTGCCGAGCTGGGCTGCCGAGTCAAGTTGCTAAGCCGAACTGTCGAGCCGAGTAGAGCTGCCCAAGTAGAAAGGAGTTGAGATCTATGTCAAACACAGTTTCCTTAAAATAAATTCGTCTCATCTCCTCGGTGCTTAGAGGTCAACACAGGACATCTGTTTCTCAGAATACAACTGTGAAACCACAAACTCTACCAAACACAGATAGTCACGGCAAATTGAATGCATCTGAGTACTATCATAAAATTCTACTACGCGGAAGAATACTGGACAAACAACATAGAAAGAAGGAACGGGGGCACACAGATGAATGGATACTCGTCTATACTCTGTACTATCTTTTGCTCAAGATTCAAACTCCCTTTTGTAAGGTTTAAGAGTTCTTCCCAAAGCTAACCAATAAAAGTCATCCTGATGTTCCCATCTGCTAGTCATTTCCACCACCACCACCACCACCACCACCAATTCAGTATCTCGATTCGACATAGATCATGTCGAGAGATCCACTTATAGTTGGCAACACCATGGACAACTATACTGTCAAAAGAACATCCCACCTCATTTTTATCCTTATTTTTGGTACAATATAGACATCTTAATTTCTATCAACAGCTATGAAATGTACAATAAGAACATTTCAACTTGATCAATATTATATTTTAGAGAATTGTAACTGTTATATTTTATCTCTCTGAAATTGATTGATGAGGATACGATAAATTCCCTTAAAATGTTGCCATAGGTTGGTAACTGATGTCCCAGAAACATCAAATGCAACTAATGGTGAGTATGAAAGCGATTCTAAGAGTGCGTATTTCTCACCTTTTGCCAATGGAATGAACTCTGTCCTTAAGATTGATATTCTTTAGTTCTAGGAAATAAGATTGTAGCCTGGTTTGTGCTCGTGCTATTTCGGCAATCCATCTGGCAAACTATTGATGCACCGGGCTGGAGGCAAAACTTCAACACCAGAGATTTCGCAGCAGTCTACAACCTCGGCCAGCCAGTGACTGCAGTGCTCTTCAACTGCCAAAGGGAGAATGGATGTGGTGGAAGAAGGCAAGTATAGAAACTAACTAGTATCAGCTATTGATATCGATTGTATGACCTTCTCCAGTGTTCATCTCTCACACGACTCTTTTGTTTGATTGATGAACAGGTACCAAGCTGTCAGTGGATGGACGCAGTGATCTTTCTTCCAACTGCAATTGTTTGAAGATAGATGAGGATGACAATGCTCCATTACATAAAACATACTAAGCATGTATACATCATGATGAGATGTGCCCTCTCAGTATTTCCTAAATGCTGATCATGAGTGTGTTTTCTTTACCTGTTCCACCGTGTATCTGAAGTTGAATGGCGAAATTAAATTGTCTCGTGGATAAACAATTGAACATTGGAAATGCTTCAGCATCAGAATCTTTAGGAAGGTTGACTTCAACATCTAATTCATTTCTGAAGACTAATATTGTATGACAGTTCTATTGAAACATTCAGAAATCATGTCCTTGGCCAAGTACAAAAAAAATGTTTTAGATAGATGACGGATGGAGCACACGTGATATTTGCTTGGTATGTAACATTTGCAACTACATTATTACAGATTCAAGATATATTCAGTCATCGTCGTTATCATCTCTTTTGGGTTGGATAGCATGTGAAATATTCAGCGCCGGCACTAATTTGTATCGACAACAGCAATGGCATATACAAAGTTCTGTGTACATCAGGTACCAAGATGGAGATCCCTATTCTTGAAAACTCTTTGGGAGTATCTATTCAGAAAAAAAATAGAAGGTTCTAGGCCCGTGAAGAAACTAGATCCCGAACAGTATTCACCAGATCGACTATTTCCTGGTTTGATTCAAGGGGCTGTCTACGAAGACTCTGCAGGTCATAAGTGTAAATAGTCTTGATAAATGAAGGTGGTTAAGTGATCAGAGAGTTTATAGGTTCTTACCTCAGAGGGCCATAGCTTGTCTCCAGCTTTTCGAGGGATTATGTGGAGGTGAGTCTGCAGCAAATCTTAGGTTACACAAGGCAACATATAGCCATTGAAGCTGAAAATCATCTATTGAACTCATGTTCAGTACTAACATGAAATATTACTTGTCCAGCTGCTGATCCATTGTTGACTAATAAGTTAAATGAATCTGCAAAATTCAAAAAATTAGTGTAATCGATAACTGCATAAACGTAGATCTCTCCACAGGTGACGGGGCAAAGGCGATTTAACATGGAAAAATCCAAACAGCTTATATGATTTCTTTTTCAAACATTTTACATCATTCTTTCCCACAAACAGGAGGCAGCTAGGAGTGGAATAGTTTGTGCTTCACAAGGTTGAATAGCAAGGGTCAATTCAAACCAAGGTGAGAGGCGGATTGCTGATGACCAATTCAGCTAATAACTTTATATGACACTTTATGCTAATTAAATCTTTGGATAATTATAATTTTAAAAATATTCTAAAACAATATATAATAACAAAGAAGAAACAGAAGTTTGGCTATTCCAAAAGTACAGTAAGTAAGGACAAGGAACTATCAAAAATAGCGATGGAAGTATTCAAATTTGAAATAACAAAAACATAATACTGTCCTTTGATGCAGAGGCAAAAAAGGTGAATGCATGCATTTTCTTCTCGATAAAATAGAAGATGAGCAGAAGAATGCACAGCTATTATACGCAAGCCAATTAGTTGAAAACCCACTGTATTATAAGTATTACATGAATCTATGATGACCCAAGAGACGTTAACTTACCAAAGAAAGGGAAATGAAAAAAATTTGAAGCAAAGAGAATCAGATTTAATGCACAAATTGTCCCTCAATGCACATCTGAAAGAGAGGTACCGTGATCTAGATATGATTCACCAGATCCTCAACGAGAAACCCAGTTTCTAAGAGCAAGGATAAGAGGAAGGGGAAGGATAACAAGCAACACAGAAAAGAATATTTACAAAACCCATCATTCACAACAGACGTCTTTTTAATATGTCCCACCTACCACTTTGAGTAGCTTTTCTTATACAATTGCTAAGAATTGGTATCTTTGAACACATGGCAGCTACCACCTGCATCAAAAACATAGCACTACTAAAAGAGTAGAACGATGATGTTAGTTTTCTATATCTTTTAATTTCAATTAAATCATAGTGGGAAGTTGTTTTCACCATGAAAATATAACCAATTAATACTACAAAAGGCTGGATTGTACTATATTGACATATGAGATAATGGGCAAAAGCAAGGTAAGGAGGTACAAGTTTTCAAAATATATGATCCTGGAAAATAACCAAGTATGCACTCATCCATAGGTGTCTAAGATGCTCAACCAAAGGTATTAAGGGCAGAACAGAACAGAGGGGGAATTATTGAGCTCTTGACTTGATATTTCCAAAGAATTATTCTTTATTTACAGATGAAACTCCAGAAATTTTGATAAGTAAAAGTAATAAAGAAGAGCAATTGACTAAGGGAAAATCATGGTGGATCATGTAAAGCCCAACTACACTAACAACATTGCAGAATCTCAAATTAGTATAAAACAATAATTATCAAGGGCGTCCTTACTGATACTGAAAATGCATGCCATTCACGTGCAACTACTGTCTGAGCTGGTAACTCTAAAGGGCTCCAATTCTGATGAACAAGTCAAATTGCAATGCTATCAAAGTAAATTGCAGAAAGAAAATTTTCCATCAACTCTATTGCAAAGTCATTTGCCAAATCCTTAGGACAGTGGAAAACAAGAAACCAAAGCTAACATTAGATATCCCTATAGTTAGACTTATGTAACTATAACTTCGAACTTTATAGCACAAGAACAAAAATATTAAAGTGATGCTTGAAGGAGGATTCTAGTTAATGCCTACTGTAAGATGCAAGAATTACAAGCCATCACAGTAAGGACACAAGAAACTCACAGCAGGTGGTGTTGCTTCCAATGAAGGAGAATGTGATTTTGGAATGATAAGGGAGTGCCTGCACACCAAAGGGAAGGATAAAGGGTTTTAAAATACACACAAAAAAAAAAATCATCATCATTGTGTGACAAAAGAATATCAATTGCTAGTTCCTTATTTCAATTCATTTAACATTTAACAGAAAGGATGCTAAAATTTGAGAAATTGTGTAGCAACATAAGAGAATATATCATAAAAAAGAAGATATATTTTACCCAAAAGTCAATGGATTAGAGTCCAAAATACACATGCATACGTCATCTTCATAAAGCTGCAAACAAAATAAAAGTAGCAATTAAGCTAAGGCCAAAATATCAAAAGCTTCAAGGTCCCAAATAGGATATTTCTAACATATTATCAGTAGATGGATTACTGAGATGGAAATCCAAGCTTGTGATGACAGACCAAGAATAACAAACATAAAAGATTAAAGGTCCAAAAGACTATAAATCATAAGTGAACTGTTTTTCAGTATTTCGCTGCTGCTTTGGTCTCATCTCTTTAAACTTCTATTATATTCTTTATAGTTCAGCAGACTAGCACAGGAACTATTCCTTCTCCTAATAACTTATGCTCAATAGAAAGCGTATTGATAGATAGAAATTAGGATAGTTTAATAAATTCGCTAGTAAGTTTGACTCAAAAAGATCAAATAATCAGATTGTCTTGTCAAACCATAAGCCAAAGCACCAAAATTCCTAGATTAACAATGTGAAACCGAAAATACCCCTTTTGCCAAATCATCTTTAAGTCATATTTCAATTATTTGCAAGAGCACAGCATATTGCAAATTTAGAAGATTCCCAATACTAAAGATCAAAACCAGTTTATATAGGTAAAAGATTGGACCTGAGCTGTTCCTAAGGTAGCTATTACTGTTTTCTGGAATCCTTTAAGAAAAGGTTGTGTAATATAGGATAATCATTGATATGCAATTTACATCAGAACAATAAATATGCTACGATAGCCAACAAATATAATGAAGAGTAATATTCAAAGTAATTTCTGGATTTTTTTTCTTTGTTTCTAAGTGTTGTGATAAAGATGAAACTAACTTATTTTGGGTATCATATATATAACTTTCTTGGCCTGATGTCATGGTAAGGAAAAATTCAGTATGTCCAAACTACCCTTTGCAAATCAAGGTATAGTTTACTTCTTTATATAAAGAATAATTATCTATTCACCATTTCTTTTGATGTTTTTTCCTCTAACACTACAAGATATTTCTTTGTCCATGAAAGCTATTAGACATCTATTTCGTATTATTATTGTTCAACTCACAAATTGTGTGAATATCTACCTAAACCTAGATCCTCGAATCATCAGTAGATTATATACCATACGTATAGTACTAGATAACAATCTCAACTGTCATTTCTTATCATACCAATGTTATTTTTATTTTTATAGTCAAGAGATTAAAGATGTACATTTTTTCTTCACTTCTTATTAAGGTATTTCATTTTCATCTTTCCTAGTTGAATTTGTTTGTGTCTAATTTTCATATATTTATAGTGCTACATTTTCCCCTTAAATCTCAGGGCAACCTCTTCATTGCAGTCCAAGCATCCAAATTCCCTACTTGAAATCTATCCGAAGTTAAATATTAACAGAAGGTTCTCCACATGTTCCCTGAGTATGGTCTGATGCATATTCCTATCATAGTCTATGTGGTTTTTTGCTTCCTACGAAAATACATTCTAGAACTCTATTTTTCTCTCAAGTGGTATAAGTTTCTTTGTGCATGGCCCATAACAATAGTATATTAAATCTCCATTTTCTCTCATAGGTCCTCTTGGAAAACTTAAAATAAGAACAAAATATCGTTTTCATCATGATCGGACGTTCAATTTCTCCATTACTAGAACTTATACTACCTGTATCCGACTTCGTTCAAGGCTTCAATCATGTTATTCTAGCTAATCTAATCTATAAATCAATTATACAGCTACAAAAAAATGACTCTATATTAGATGAGAAACAAAAAGGTTGGCTCCAATTAACATTTGAGGAAAGAGTGACACAGAAATAGAATAAACATTTCCGAAATAAATGATAAAAAAAAAGAGAGAAATAAACAACATGGGCAGGGATCCCAGGATTCCAGTACGAAGAACTATCATACAGCATCGCCCTTTTACAAAGAGGACTGGCACCTGAAAAATCCAAAAGGATGAAAGAAAGAAAGAGGTTATACCATGAATGCAGGGGATTCGCCCCGGACGATCCGGCAAAAGACGCATCCCTTTTCCCCACCCCGTTCCGCATCGGCATCCGCCTCGGCCTCGCAGCTGGAAGTGGCTGCGCAAGTGGATCCGCATGGCCGAGATGGAGGAGGGCTGCGCGGGGCCGAGGCAGGGCCGGGAAGATGCAGATGGGACGAGAGGTCGGAGACGCGGTGCTGCGCCATAGAAGAAATCGGCGGTGGATATCGTCGGGCTCCGGCAGACTGCCGTCGCATGCAATGCGTCTCTCTGTCTTTCTGGCTCACACACAGCCGCAAAGTTTGAAGAAGTCCCGATTGGTTGACTAAAATACCACCCAGAGTGTTTATTTGGAAGGGGAGGGAAGGGAGAGAGAGAGAGAGGAAGTGAAGGCGAGCATTTATTTGGTTGGTTTTTTTATTATTTTAAATTTATTATTTTTATAAATTAGCATTGAGAGTAATAAAAAAAATCATGAATAATATTTTAAATGAGATAAATATTTTAGAAATCTATTTTTATATAAAATATACTCTAAATTTATTTAAAAAGAAGATCCTTCTTCTTCATCTTCAAAATTAAATAAATAAAAGAACGAACTACATGTAGGTTGATTGATTGGTTCAGAAAGGTTTAGTGATCCGAGGGAACCTTTTTATTCTGTCGGTAAATAATATTTATAATAAAATTGATTATATTTTAAAATTATAAAGATGACACACTGCTTTTAAAATGAGTACTTCAGCCAACAGGACACGTCGGTCATTGTCCCACCTTTTTAAAAGAAAATTACCACTTTAGTAAGGACACAAAAAAACACACACTGAAAATAGTCAAAATAATAGAAAAGAAATTTGAAAATTGTAGCATTGTGAGGATGGCACGAGTAGCGATAGAAGCCAATTGATCCTTGTGCATTTATGTATTTTAAAATTTACAAAAAAATATATTCAACTTGTAATTTCCTAAGGTATCTTCTTGACCCTAATTTAAAAAATTATTTAAAATAGACAATTATTTTTTATATTTATAAAAAAAATACACATTTAATTCAGACACACACAAAAGAAAATCAAAAATAAATTCTCTTCCATAATCATATAATCAAAATTATAAAGAATAAAATATAATTTATATTATTTGATTTAATCTTAAATAATACGATAAAATTTAATTTGTTTAGAAATTTTAATTTATAATCTAATTTAATATTTACTGTATTACCTTTAAATAATATTAATTGGATATTTATTCATGCAAAAACAAACTTTAAAAAATTCTAAATAATTGATTACATTGTACTTTGTTAACTTTGAAATCGATAAAAACCTTATGCTTCTAAAGTAATCTAATTCTAAATTATATACTCATTTTGCTGATGTGATGAACATCCTTTGTTACTTGAGAGAATTATCGATTATCTTGAACCAAACAGAGTGAAATAATATAACCGCATATAAATAATCAAGATTATGAATAAAAATTCTGAACCAAGCAAACCTATAAGATATCAGTTACAGCTGCAACTGCTACAGCAACACTAAAATAAATATGACGACGGCTAGAGAGAAATGAAATTGCACTTGGATCGACGGCAGATCAAGAAAATTAAAGCCGGCCATAGTTCATCGACATATCATATCACCAGTGGCTGGAAAATTGATCGATATTCAACTTAAAGCCTATAAAAACAACCCAAAACGTTAAGAAAAATGAGACTTCTTTGTAGAGTTTGACAAAACGCACTTGGAAACGAATAAGGAATAACTTTACATAGTGAGTCTGAAGACTTTACAAAAGGAACGACGAAGTTTTTCCCTACATATACAGCTTACCTGCTAGGATCAAGTTCATGCGGTGTATCATAGCGCTCGGGAACATGTACAGAACTCTAGTATCCACCCCACCTTCCTTTCGGATTCAGCTTTTGACTGATAGAGAATGTTGACACGCCAAAAAAAGGTCAACTGGTGTTAAATTATATAATCTGCAATCCTGCTGACTGTGCTGCAGTCTCGTGTATCAATGGCAGAGGCAACTAGGTGAAATTTTGAACCATAATCAAAGGGACTGCTTGCGTGCAGTCTCGTGTATATCAATCAGCAGTTCGCGTAATTCTGGAAAGATTGAAACAATTACCATTTCAAAGACGCTGTACGCGAGCTGTTTAATGCATATGGTGGACTGCAAATAAACATGGTCAGATGTGAGGGCAAGGTTAAAGACAGAAGTTCACTGCCCCATAAGATAGTGGTTAACCACAAGTTAAGACTTACCTGCAGAAAATAGTAGATGTCCCTAGCACACCGTCGATATTGGTTTGATCCAATTAAACTGACCAATGCAGTTGGAGCTCCACCTGGCAACAGATTGCTTCTTGAGTAAAAATCATCAGGTATTTGAAAATGCAATAAAATTATTCGTAAACTTTTTTATTGAATAGATAGATTTTGATCATCGTATATCTAACAATAAAGGTCATAATGACTGCTGGGTAGGTTCACTGGGACAAAAAATCCTCTAATTGGTTAAAGCTCAGCCTGAAAAAAGACATTGTATGGTAGTGCAACATACATCTACATCCTTGTACACAAATGTGTGCCTCATGAAATTTACTAAATTCTAATTAAAAGTTTCAATGGGTTAAATCATGATAGCCCGGTGCACGAAGCTACTGCTAATGCAAGATCCTTAAAAAGGATCGGACCACATTGGATCTATTATACACAAGCTTACTTTGCATTGCAATAAGTTACATCATGATATTCTAAAAAATGATTTCCCACAAGGATAGCACCCAACTCAGCTGAAACTATCCAGATATAGTTCCAAGTGGTAGAAGAAATACATTCCCCAGGCAAAACACTACTATTAGGCGATGCATTTCTCGGTCATTTAGAAAGTATCACACTGGCAACAAAAAGATCAGGAAGAACAATTTGAAATGAAAAGATCTAGATTATGCCTTGGCTATTTTAGGAAACAAATGAGATGCTCAGAGAAAGCAATATGCAATTAACAAGAATAGCATTGTTGGAAGCTAAAACAAGAGATGGAAAAAAGAAATTGATTGTGACAAGGAGAAAGTACAACAAAAATCTGAATCATAATCCCATTGTCAGTCCTACCAAATAGTTTAAATAAGAATATCCTCATTGGAATATTGTAATATCAAATATCATCCAAAATTATGAGGGGATTCCCTTTGGTTAGTCCCTGCCTAAGAGTTCAATGCATTGAGCCTGAGACATAAGTAGCTATCTATTAATGCCTTCATAACATGAATGAACCATCAGGCTATAGCACATAAAATCATCATCCTCACCATCACCATCACCATCGAGCTATACTTGTTCCATAACTATTTAAGGAATCTATCCCTCCATTGAGCTTTATGCAAAGCTATATCATTAGCAATATTCAAATTTAAACACTTTTTTACAACATTGACCAGATAATTAAGCATTGACAGATTAACGTATCGACTCGACTCGAAGACTTTCATTCAAAGTTTTGATGATGAACAAAGATGACAAAGAAAAAAGATCAAATAAATGTGGCCATGGACGTGTTAAAGAGTGTGCATCAGATGGAAAAAGAAAGAAATGCAACTGACAGAACTGGAGTGCGCACTTAATAGAGGACACAGATAGCAATTGACTCACCAAGTAGCATTTTCTTAATATCATCCGCCCTGCGAGCTGCCTCAAGCTGGGCCTGAAAAGAGCTTGAGCTATTAACCTTATCACCACTCATCTTACTTTTACCCTGAGAAGATTTCTGATCAAGCTCAAAATCATCCACCTCTTGTCTGCTCCCAAACTTGATTATGAATGTACCATTAGGCCAGAGAATCTGGAAAAAAAACCAAAGAGGGAACAAACTGTTGGCTATATGAAATCTAGAGGCAATAAACTAAAATAGACAATGCATGATATATTGTTGATTTATGCTTTCCATTAAAATAAGACATCAGTTTCCTTGAATATAGCATTACATGAACTGTCACAATGTCACTTAATCGAATCATTTTTCAAAAAAATAAGGAACTAGTTGTAATTTTTGAAAAATGGACCTATTGCAAAAATGTCAAATAATTTCCTAACCTACTATTCCTCTTCACCCATGCTTTTTTTTTTTTAAATTCTTCCTAAAAACACAGCATATTCCCTGTTCGCCGAATCTGTGCCATAGAAGCAGCACTGCAGGCAACTGCATGCAACTGTCACTGCTGCTTGTCTTGTTGCCACACAGAAGACCATTGTCACTGCCATGGCACGCAAACCCCTTTCCCCTTGCTGTGCTTCTTTAACCTTTTCTTTCTTTTTCAATGATTTCAATTTAATTCTAACATATTAAGTTTAATTTAATGCCTTAGAGGGGTAGATTTACATTTAATTGGTCAGATTTCACTTGTAATATATTTTCTTCCTTTTTAAAGTAAGATTTATGCCAAATTGTATTAAATCAAACTGAATCTCTTAGAAGTTCAAACTCATGTAAGAATCTTAACACTTTACAATTGAATACTAACTTATTATATGATATGAATCATAAATTGTACAATTCTAACAATTATTATTTAAACTTAAGAAATTTACATTCTCATGAAACTAAATAAGTTCATTTCTTTATGTACATCAAAAGGTATTATTCTACAACATTAAGGAGCATTTGATGAATATTTAAGGAAAGAGAAGACCAAAGTAGCAAAAGGGAGAAGGAGATCTCACTTCAACTAACATTGAGTCTCAATGTTGCACTTCAACCATGAGGTCCATTACATGGAGGTGGAAAAATAAGGGCCTAAAAGGATCCCCAATATACATCAAAATGACCCCCATTACTGGAAAATCAACCACATATACTTGACTCAACCATAAGGTCCACTACATGGAGGTACCAATAAAGGGTAATGAGAAAAGACATCCACTAGGTCACACTATCT
This sequence comes from Alpinia galanga, assembly GCA_037177395.1. NCBI lineage: Eukaryota > Viridiplantae > Streptophyta > Magnoliopsida > Zingiberales > Zingiberaceae > Alpinia > Alpinia galanga. Next base: position 1,693 of record JBAMHZ010193135.1, on the reverse strand, counting down.
TGACATGGGATCACAATGTCAGTATCCACTAGTATGCTATTGAAGGAAAATTTAAATTTACCACTTGCCATTCATTAGACTAGTCATAGACTGGTCCAGATGTCAAAGGCAGCCAACACAAGTGTTGGTAGGGCACCCATAAGCATGAACATTTCTTGACAATCAGCTTGTCATCGTAAATGCTTGAACTTACCAATAGTTGATAGCAATCCCCAAGTAATGCACCCATAGGAAGTCCACTGTACCACCATGCGTGGACTCTACAACCACCCCACCTTCAACTTAACATAGCTACCCCTGAGCAAGTTTTGCCCCTCCTAACTCCACATCTCACAACCACACACCCACACACCATCTCAATAGACCTGACCACGGGCCAAGTCCAACTGGACCCAACCCTTGAACTGTAACCGGGTCAACAGGCCAGTTAATCATTTCAAGTTGATAGGGAAAAATCGTAAGTGGCCTGTCCTAGACGGGCAGGTTAAAGTTGACAATGAAAAATAAACCATGAACCACTAGTTTGAACAGGTGGTTCCAATCGTTGGAATTTTAATGGTCAATTTTTTTTTTTTTAATGATCCAGATTATTTGATTTTTTTTAATAAAATGGCACAATTACATGACTGTTATTCCCTAAATTTATAAATACCCGATTCTATTTCATTTTTTTACATAAGCTCTTCTACTCTTGTCTCTCAATTCTCAAATTTCAATTATTTTCAACTTCAATTCAAATGGAAAGATAGAGTTCATCTCCCAAGAACAAGGAGAAGATTAAGGCTAGCCGCTGTAGGTGAACCGTGATCATAACTGGTAGTTTCTAACCATGAACCATAATTGGCTTTGACAGTTAAGATTAAAGGTTGAGATTTTTTGCTTAGTCGAACCATCCGTTCCTAACCATCGAACCATCCATTTCGAACCGTAGCCAGGTATACATCTCAAGAATATTAAAATGAAAAATTACTAGTGTGATATTCTTACATAAAGAGCAAGTAATACTCAAAAGAGAAACAACAAGCGAAAATACTAAGAAAGAATGTTCCCCAAAAATATGTTCCTAGAATTATAGGTAAAGTCAATCTTAGAAAATGGTCAGATCAGCACCTAGTGAATAGTACATATGGTATTTAGGCAAATATATTGCCCTATAAAAGATCAAGAATGCATAGGATTTTCACTCTAAATTAACTCTCCATCTTAGCCTCCATAGCTCACCAGTGCAATGTCAATCAAACTCATGAATTATACTATCAAACAAATGCATCAACTGCAACACAAAAGTAATCTGAATCTAAAGAACAGCTGCCATTGTTTGCAAGCAGATAGCATAAATAACCATTCCTTCATTACCCAAGTCGAGTAATGCTATATTGAATACAATTCAATGAAATGATGCAGATAATCAATCAAATGAGCACTGACCAAGAAGGGTTGGAAAATGATCACAAGAGAATTCGCTGGAGTTATAGAATACTTGAGATATTCAAAAATATTAGAGATATTCAAAAATATTAGGTCTGAACTGTTTTTTATTTTTCTAGGAAATACAGGCTGTTAAATTAAACAAAGAAACAAGTTCAAATCATTTTCCTCTATACTAGAGGTACTAATCAGCTATATATATATATACCACCATGTGGGGTCCCAGGGAAAGATTCATTGTACGCAGCTTTACCCTGCTTTTTTT
>JBAMHZ010193027.1:0-14579 GCA_037177395.1 Alpinia galanga | reverse complement strand
TCTATTTTTTTACTAGCATTAGAGTATTTAAATCTTCAACCCGATTAATCTTTGAAGATGGTCAATCCAGCTTCACAAGCTTACGGGGTTATTCCATTAACAGCTGAATCGGAAGAGATCGAAGTCTTAGTGGATCTCTACCAACCATTTAGATAAATTAAGAAAGTGCTCATAGTTTTAGTGGTTCAGTTTAAATTTTATAGTCGTGTTATTCCTAAAAGACTATTCAACTCTGAAGTCTTACTCTATCTACTGGGTAAACTTTTGCACAGAGAATCGTCCCTATAAAATTTTTTAAAATTTATCACTAAATTATGTCTCAGTAGAGGATTAAACTGTGTTCTCCTGTGAAATGTCACTGCACCATACCAATAGGAGCTTTTTCTATTTCTTGTGCAAAAGATGATTCACTTGCCCTCAGTGCCCCTGCCAATCGATCTCACAACCAACACGAATGAGGTAAATTATGAAGAATACTTTATGTCTAACCAAGGACTAACGTGGATCTTTATGTATTATGTATTTCTATTCTTTGAACAATAGAGTCCATCGGCATGATTAAGTGGATTGGACAAGCCAAGCAAGTTAGGTCTACCAAATCAGCAAAGGTGGGCTAGCAAGGTGAGTTAGTAGGTAAAGTTACGTAGGTGTGACGGGTGAGTTCGGTCAGGTTGAACCAGTCAAACAAACTAGCTTAATTAGGTTAAGTGATGTCAAATGGATCGAGCCATTTGTGACTTGGTTTGACCCAGCATAGGGTGCTAAAAACTAAATTGGGTTGAGTCAAGTGTGTCCTAAATGTGGAACCGTCACATTAATGATCTTTCACCATTGCTCCTACATATGAAAGGAGATAAATCAAATGTCAGATAGCCAACATAGAAATGCGAAATAAGTGCATCCTAGATTGCATGTCAGGTCGGTGGCAAGGTAACAAGGATAATAAATTCCTTAGAATTTAATGAAAGATTCAATATCCAACCCGAATAAAAGAAAATTTTTAAATCTGATTAAATAATCAAATATAACAATTTTTAAATTTGAATTTAAAGATGGATTTCATAAAATTCTACTTATACTCTCTTCAAATATCCGATTAAATTATTAATATTGAAATAAATTATTTTTAATATTTTATTATTTTCTTAAAATTTAATAATATTTATAATTTCATTTAAATAATTCAAATTTTTAAAAAATAATTATAAATGATAATAAAATATTTAAATAGAATATAAATATTTAATCCTCCAACGGATATAAAAATACAAATAAAAATTGAATACCCAACGAATAAAGAAAAACATAATAAATACAAATGAAAATGAAAAATATAAAATCCAACCAATTGCCATCTACGGTAGCAAAAGCTTAGCCTACTGACCGTCACCAAAGTTGGTCAAGCTCCTTATTGTGCCCTCCATTTTTTATTTATTTTTATTTTTCATTTCTAATAGTTAATTCAAATTCCTTCTCATATTCTTTTTTTCCTTGTAAATAAATAGAGAAATTTAAACTTTTTAAAAATAGAGGAAATAGATTATCAAAAAGAAAAAATATTAAATTTACTATAATTTTTAATCTTATAAAATATACTACAATAAATTAAATTATTACATATATAAATTTGAATTAATTTTCAATTGATCAAAATACATTTAATTTAAATGTACTTGATCTTGCCTTATAATAAACATCAAAAGTTTAATATTAAAACTTGAATTCAAGATTCAATATCTCAAATATAATTCAATAATAAAAATCTATAATAATCAAACATTATTAAAAATATCAAAATACGATATCGAAATCGTATTATTCCAATCACAAATCAAAATGTCTGCACAATCTGAAATTCTAAACCTTACTTCAAGTGACAAAAAAGAGTTTCAATCTACCTAAACCCAAATCACTACTATTTGTACTCGTTTAGCTACGATCTTCAAAGTAAAGACTAACCAAATTAATATAATTGACTAACTTACATAATTGAATATAAACACACCACAACAACAACCAAGAAGAAACTCAAGTAATCAAGGACTGAAGAAACAACAAGAAAGTTGGTCAAAGTTGGTGAGGGAGCAGTAGGCTTTACTAAAAACAATCCAATAACTTAGCACAATCAACACCTTTACTAAGAAAAAGAAAGGAAAAAAATTCAAGATATTACACTATCAAAATCATTTTTTTCACAAAGTCTAAATGAGTGACAAGTTTCAAGGAATATAGATAAACAGAGTACAAGGGAGTAAATGCAGCATACCGTGAGCCGAATGAACTTGGAATGCAAACGCATCTTCGAAGTGATCAGATCAGATCAATGATTAGCTCTATGCATAATAGGGACGATAGAAGGCGTGAGTATTTGAGTTCTAGCTGTTCTTTGAAAACTGTATCTTAAATGAGGCTTGAATCTGAACGTCGTACCTGTCAAAACTATCGAAGGAACAGGAATCCCAAGGAATCTGTTCTACACGTACTTGCCTCGATATTTTGGTTTTGAATCTCTGTCAAACTTAGGCTTGCCATCTGGAACTTCCTGAGAGTCTGCTGGACTGAACACCGCAGAGTGAAGGTTACCATCTTCTAACCACTTGAGATGGTTTTCTTTGAAATCCAAGTGCATTTTCATAGCTGACTCTTTGATTTCTTCAGTATAGACCCCCGTCTTCACCATTGTCAGCAGATATCGGCTATAACGTAGGCTAAGTATCTGCTCACAAGAAGCAATCAAAGTGAAGCAAGGATGTTCAGGAAACTGGACATTGGTCGAATTCTCATCTCTAACAACGGGGTAGAAAAAGACAAGCCGGCCACCCATCACTAACATCTTTGCTGAGAGGTCAAGAAGATCATGTACGCACTCTGCTAAGCTGTACGCAGCAGTTGATGGTATATGGTCAACCCTTTTCTCCTGTGGAACAGTGTATGGAGCAACTAGGCCTTTCAACAATTTCCGGCCTCCAGATTTTCGACCTCCAGCACGTACTCCATAAGGTGGGTCACATATGATAGCATCAAACACCTTAAAGAAAATTATTAAAGTGATAAGAAATAATGCCTTGCTGAGCATGAGGAATATATGCACTACATAACAAACAATCAGAAAGTTATTAGCAAACAATAACTAGTAGGATTGATTGTTCACTGGAACTTAAACTGCGCATCTTTACAAACAAAAACAATAAATCAGAAACACACATTGTGTATAAGCTGATTAGTTTATTCACTAGCCATTTTGTAAAGTTTGAAACACTGGGAACATAGTTCAATAAAAACGTCTAAATGGCGTTCTTTTAAGCTGTGAAATATGCCAAATGAGAAAGCACTTGATTATAATGATATTATGATCCTCACAAATCTAGATATCTTCATGGTGAAAGGAAGATCTTGTTATAATGATATTATGATCCTTACAAAACCAGATTAATTGAGAAAATGACACCCGTGTTCATTGGAGTAACAACTCCAACTGTATATAATAAATCAAAACGGTTAAGGACTCAATTATAAATAGTTAGGAATTTAGTTGTGAACATAAGAATCACAGAGGTGCATATATAAAATAATAATAAGATAACATGTAGAGGTAGAGGGGACTGCTTCAAGATAGTCCTTCCTTGTAATATTTTTCTAAGTTTAACATGATATTATCGCTACCATAGCCAGTTGCCACATCAAATGACTCTATCCGCATATCTTATCTGTGAGCATCCGTGCATTTCCACATATTTGTTCTCAAAACATGTCAAGTTCTCCTCAAGTCATTCTTCTTCGCATCCAGTTCTTCCTTCACCAGAAATCCCAAGCAAGAAAGATGCCAAGCAAGAGTGTGCATCATCCTCAACTCTGTGCATTGAGATTGTGCTCTTGTTATCTCCTGCATTTCTTCCAAGTGTGAGAATTCTAGGCATCACCTCACATGTTTCTGGCTCCTTGATTTCAGTTTTTTTTCCTGGATTTTGGACAGTTTCTGTACAGATTCCATTCTGTTCTGGTTTTCTCAAGCATCAGTTTGGTCTTCATCGGGATTTCCAGGTTTTTGAGAACATTTCTGCATCTGTGATATTCTTGTAGGCTTACCTTTATTTCAATTACAGCAATAGTCTTTTTATTCTATGAGAAATTGTCCAAAATAGTTGCCTAAGATGTCTCATTCTAATTCTCCAACAACCAGACTGTCTCTTCATAACCCTGCTATTCTGAGCCAATTCGGATTTGTCTTATCCCTGAGAGGTTTAACAGGAAGAGATTAAATCTCAGGCTGTGGCATTCAAATTTTGGTACATGTGTCAAAGGACTGTAGGATCTGACAACAGGAACTACCAATACTCCTAAGCCCGACAGTTGAATGGGAGAGGATTGTTGCTTACTTATTGGCCCTCCTTTGGCAAGCCATTGATTCCAGGCCACATGAGCATCTCTCAATACTCTCTCTTGCTATAAAGCATGGACACAGGAATGAGATTTGCACACTACGGATATCTCTGGTTTTTATGAAGTCATTAAAGGTCTCTTTCAACTTCATCAATCTGATAAAGAGAAAGAGTAATCTATGTCGAAATTGATCAATTTCAGACATTTGCTAGTGATTTTTAAAGACTTACTACATATGCCTACTTTATGTAAATCTGATATTCAAGTCATGTAAATCAGATTGAATAATTTATCTACGAGCTGCACACAAAAAGTAGTAAGGTCCAGGATTGTCGAGTGAGGACTGTATCTTCCCAGAGGAATTTAAATATATAGTAATGTACAAATGGACTCAACCAAGTGTCAATTGTTCCTATCCTTCCTTTTAGTAGCACTATACTGTTGACTCTTATGAAGCTAGGATGATTGATGAAAAATACTGCTATTAGATAGAAAAGACTGCAAAGCTTGATAAATTTATTCAATATTGGTGAAAATTTTAATAGACACGTCCAACTTGGTTCTAAATTTGGTTCTTTTCTTAGCAGCACAAAAGATAGAATAGATTTCAAAAACAGTATTTAATTTTAAAAAAATGAAAAACTCAATGGCATTCAATTGTCAATAAAGTTACCAAAGAATATGAAATTGGGTTTTGAACAAACAATACTTGGATTTCAAATATCAGAATGTACTACACAAAATGGTGCAAAAACACATTTGTAGACACTAATATGGAGCCAAGATCAAACATAATTCCTCATTGATAGGATCCACACTTAAGACTCTTGAAGAGTAGATAAATTAGGAATTATTTCTTATAATTCTATATATTAGAATAACCCAAGCGAATATGGATTTGATGCAGTCACATGTAAAGATGAATATGAAAGTATAACTAAGTACAACCTTGAGATGTATGCCCTAAGATCTCAAGGTGGCTAATTCTGATGCAAGTCTGTGGTGACAATTCGTTTTTAAAGCAAATAAGTTATGACGATTCATTCCTACAGTTGCTTCTTTAGGACAAACCATCTTTTAATTAATGAATGTTCATGTTCACGGAATGAGTTATTGCAAGCGTAAAAGAGATATTAGACATATGTTCATTAGAAAATTTTAATTTTTTTTAATCATTTGATGTTTTGTTTAAGAGAATATAAATTCTTTTTCTGGAAATCGTTTGTAGTCATCATAAATTCGTTTATTCTATTTTGTGACAAATCATGGATCTATCATCTATACGTCCTGTTATAGCCTTATTGGTGCAATAATTGCACGTTTTATATGTCATGTTCATACATTTTCTTTTGTACTAATTTAATGTTTCTTCAAAATTCTACTGAGCGCTTCAAATATTCAGAGTGTGTTGTTGGTCATTAAACTAGTTATGCTAATAAAAGTTAACATTTAAGTTTAAACTATTTTTATCTCGATGTGATAATTGATGTTACAGATGTCTGATAGCATTGGGTCAAATTTCATGATATTGTCCATTTTTTATTTCTCAATTTGTTTTACTTGTCCAATTTGTTTCATTGTTCATAATTTTATATACACACAGATCCAATGGTTTATATTTATACATAGAGAGATATTTAATATCCATTCCAAGCATGATATAAATTGAGAATAGCGCATAACCAGATGCTATCATGCATACTTGCATTCAAAAGAAAATTGATTGGACAAAAACGTTCATTATAAATAGAGGGCTACAGAGCATAGTGCACAATCAGACTTGGTATAAATATGGATCAAGAAAAATTGTTAAATTATGGAACAAATAAAACAAAATAAGTACCTCTGTTAGTCCTTGGCGCCAGGGAGGCATGTTATTGTCTGCTCTCAACAAGGAAATTGGCGTTGGAAGATTATACTGGAGAAAAAAATGGAAAAAAAAAATAGAGATTTAACTATATCTAGAGATTTCAAACAACTTCATGAATGTTAGTAATGACACCATTGGAAAAGTACAAGATTTAATTTTGAAAAAAGCACAATTATTATTAGAACATCTTATTGGACTGTGAAAGTCCCTCGCATTAAGCCACTGCTCACGAGGTTGATTAGCTTGAAGTTGAAGTGGCAGTCATGTGCTAACAAAGATAACCTTTCAAGGATAACTGTACAGACATGAAAATCTGTTCATCAGGTCATGCAATAATACAAAATAAAAAACAAAGTTTAGGTTATTTTCTCTCAGAAGGATATGTCTTTTCTTTATTAAGAGTTTTCATGTATTATGTGGAATTTATGTTCAAGATAAATTTTGGAAAGCCTCCAAGTTCTATCTTCTAAAACTTCAGTAGGCCTCAAAAGCCTATTACGTGGAATAGATAGGATAGCCTATCTTCTTTTCTGAGTGATACTAGTAATTTACCAGTTCAAGAGTGCTGTTTTAAAGAGGATTTATAGGGTTTGTGAAATTAATTTACCAGTTATCGTATGAATATCCAATTTCTTTTAGTACAAGTGTCCTCAGTTGCTTAAAAATAAGAGTTTTGCAGACTCATTACACTTTACCTAACTTTTCTCAGAGACAAGAGAGAACACGAGTGAGAACGTAAATAGATTCTGATAGCTCACCCAAGGGAACAACCAAATCTCTGTTCTCACTATGACTTCCATATCCCACTCTTATATCCGTCACTAACTCTCTTTTGGAGCTGCTTCTTCAAAGAATAAAACATAAAATTGGATGAATATGTTGCTAGGCTAGCAACAGTTTTCTATCAATTTGTATAAGTTCAAATTTTGTTAAACTGGATTTGTTTGCTTGATTTTGATGACCAAAGGAAGTGCAATGAACCTGAAACTTAGTACAGAAGAAAACTTATCAAAATGGAAACATAATAACAGGATTTTGGTCAGAACTGACAGCATTCCAAACTTCTGTATGCAACAAAGGCCAGGATGACAAAATCTGGCCTAAGTTCTTATTCTCTCCATTATGTCAAACGACCATTAAAATTATTGCTACTATTTACCATACATTTTCTTGTATAATATAAGCTTAACATATCTACAGTGACATAAATTTCTATGACCAAATACCTGTTCAAAGTTGCTCCAAACATTGCAGTTGGGTCCACGCCCATCACGAACTACTCTTATATCAATATCTGCACCCTGGAAATTTTTTGTCAGAATAACAGTGAAAGATTGCTAAGCATGACAATAAAACGGATTAGTTCAAACAAGAGAGACCATTGTCAACGCTCCAAAATGTGCAGCAGCAACCAGTATACTCCCAGTTCCAACAAATGGGTCATAAACAAGCTTTCCTGGTCGTGCTAGGCCTTGATTAGCCATAAGAAAGGCTATTTCAGCATCCATCGCCGTTGGACCTAGGTACTTGCGACTTTTTAATTGATATGTGGGCAGCAACTTTCTGTCTGCAGCACCAACCTCTCGACCAAAGAAGACAGTCCTCTGAACAACTGGAGGAAGGCCATTGTTTGAACAATAATCATCAGTTTCTATAAGCCAGAATTTGTGATCAGGTTTACGAAGATCAACTCGGCCCTGAGCCAAATTAAAAAGCAGAATAAGTAAGAAAGTTAAGAAAATGAAAAGTAGCATGAGAACACAAGTCATAAGTTGTAATCTTAAATGCCATGATGCTTAATTGAATATGAAAATATGACTTATAATGTCATAAAAGCCTGAGTGGAAGACAATTATGATGTTTTACTAAGAAAAATAAGGATCAATGCATTTTCTAATAGTGCAATACCAACACTAACTTCCATAGTTGGCCTTGTGTTAAAACTACAAGTGTATTCTCAGATGTCTGAACAAGTTCATGAATCAAGAGGTAAAAATAGTTTCATGAAAGCACCATTAGAAATATTAAGGTAGATTGTACGAGAACTATTTTATTAAATTCCATAAAAAAAGAAGCCTGCCATGAACTTCTTGAACCATCACTACGGCATCATAGACTGGTTAAAGTATAATGAGTAAACACATTTCCTCAAGAAATCATCAAGAGAGTAAGTACAAAATATACAAGATAACTACACTAGCAACAAAAATCAAGTTAAATCAATAACATACATGACAAGGATGCTACAACATGCCAGTTCATGTAGTTCCAACATTGCAAGTCCATGCTACAAGAGCAAGCAGTAACAAGATGGGAAGAGTAGCAAAGGAGCAACTGGACTAATTATAAAGGCACAGAGCTACTTGACTCTATTATCTTATACCAATTTAATATGGATCCACAATTGTCTGCAAAAATATGGTTGCAAATCATCTGAATGCAGCTGGACATTAATTTTTAGTTTTTCACCAGAATAAATCATTTATTTTCTCATAGTTAGCTCTTTCAGGACATGTATCATACGAGGGGCAGAAATTGTAAGGGAAGAAATGAGAATAGGAAAATAAATTTAATGGAAAAGAATAAGGAAGTTTAACCCTATTCGTGTTTCCTCAGAAGGAAAGAAGGCATGAGAGAAATATTTCTCTGTTTTTCTGTAGGGAAATAAAGAGGAAGGAAAATTAAATTTGTAGAGTTTATACAACAATCAACATCAACAATCAAACTTTATCCCATCAGATGGAATCGACTATATGAATCTTTCTATATCATTATGTTTTATCCCCTAATATATCATCATCTATATTTAAATAAATTTTAGTTTATTTTATTGTTGCTAATCAAGTGTTTTTTTTTATTTTTCTCTCCCACATTTGATATGTGTATTTGTCATAGTTTTACATTGCATAACTGAAACATTTATTGATCGTTTAAGTACATATCTGTACCACCTTAAACGTGACTTTCAGAGTTTTCCCTCAATAGATATAACTCCAATTTTCTCTCTAATGCTCTCATTTCTTACTCTGTCCATCCTCGTATGTCCACACATCCATCTTAACATCCTCATCTCTACAACTCTTATCTTCTGCTTATATGCTCGAGTCGTAGCCTAACATTCAGCTTCATATAACATAACAGATCTAACCGCTAACTTATAGAACTTCTCTTTAAATTTTAAAGGCACTTTACGATCACATAAAAGACTCGATACTCTAATCCATTTCAACTATCCTGCTTATATTCTATATAAAATATTTATGTCAATTCTTCTATCGTCTTGCAAAAATGATCCTGAATACTTAAAACTCTCGGTTCTAGACAACTCGCCATCTCCTATCTTAATATTTGTCTCATTACATCTAATATTGCTAAACTTAAACTTCATATATTCTGTCATTATTCTATAAGCCTAAAACCTTTCACTTTTAGTATTTCCCATCGAGATTCTAATTTAGCATTTACTCCTTCACGTGTCCTATCTACCAAAACAACGTGCACCACAGTATTGTATCTTGAATGTGTTCAGTGAATTCGTCCATGAGTAGTGTAAAAAGATAAGAACTTAGAGTATGTTTGATGTAACTCTTTCTTTATTAGAAATACTTCAATTAATCCATTTGAAGTTCACTCTAGTCGTTACTTCTTTCATATATATTATTAATTAGTTCAATATATGCTACACTAATGGCTCTTTTTTTAAAAATTCTTTATATCATTTCTCTTGGGACTTTATCATAAGCTTTTTCTAAATCAATAAATATCATATGTAAATCTTGATTTTGCTTCTGATACTTTTTAATTAGTTGTCTGAAAAGATATATAACTTTTATTATCGACCTTCCAAGCATGAAACCAAATTGACTTTCAGTAACCATAGTCTCTTTCCATAATTTTTTTTCTATTAATTTTTCTCAAAGTTTCATGGTATAACTCATTAGTTTAATACCCTATAGTTTGCATAATTTTGTACATCTCCCTTATTCTTATATAAGAGAATTAGAGTACTTACCCTTCATTGATTAGACTTTTTTTTTATTTTCAATATCATGTTAGATAATTGTGTAAGTCATTCAATACTTTATTTCCCTAGACACTTCCATACCTCTATCGGAATATCATCTGCTCCAACAGTTTTTTCATTTTGCATTCCATTTAATGTTTGTTCTACTTCTAAAATTTGAATTCTACGATAAAAATTTAAATTTCTATGCTCATTTGACCTACTTAAATTACCTAAGTTAAGTTGGCCATTTAAACCTCTATTAAAAAGTTGATGAAAATACCTTTTCCACTACTCTTTTATTTCTCCATCATTTACTAATATCCTATTGCATTCATCTTTAACACATTTTATTTGGATAAGATTTTTTGTCTTCCTTTCTCTCATTTTAATTATTCTATAAATATCCCTTTTTCCTTCTTTTGTATCTAATTTTTGATATAACCGTTTAAAAATTTTATTTTTAGCTTCATTCACTGGTTTCTTAGCCTCTTTCATGGCTGTTGTATATTTTTTTATGTTTTCCTCATTCTTACAAATATATACTTCCTTTTAGGCTGTTTGTTTTTTCTTCACTTTCTCCTGTACTTTCTCATTCAACCATTAAGATTCTTTACTTCATGGTATATGCCCCTTTGACTCATCGAGTACATTTTTAGTTACTATTTTCAACCTTGATATCATATTATCCTACGTCGTATTAGGGTCACCATATATTTCACCTAATACTTGTACTCTAACCTTTTTTTAAATATATTTTGTTTTCCATCCTTTAACTTCCACCACTTAATTCTATGAGTTGTATATATTTTTCTTTTATTGATAGTATACTTAAGGCGTATATTCAACACTACTAACCTATGTTGGATAGCTAAACTTTCTCCAGGGATTACCTTGCAATCTTTACAAGTTTTTTTATCCCTCTTTCTAACCATAAGAAAGTCAATTTGTGATTTATTATTTCCACTTTTGAACGTGACCAAGTGTTCTTTTTTTTCTTAAAAAACATATTAGCTAGTATAAGGTCATATGCTATTGCAAAATCCAATATAGTTTTACCTTCTTCATTTGTTGTTCCAAACTCATAATTCTCATACACCCTCTCATATTTCTTATTTTTCACTCCAACATGTCTATTTAGATCGCCTCATATTAAAATAATTTCATTTGATGGAATATTTTGTAAAACTTCATCTAGGTCTTCCCAAAATCTTGATTTGATATCTGCATTTAATCTGCTTGAGGTGCATATATGCTAATTACGTTTATAGTTTCTTTCTTATCTACTATCTTGAGTGTTATAATTCTATTTCCCTTTCTAATTACTCATACATCTTCATTCTTTAATGAACTATCTACAATAATATCCACTCCATTTCTTGTTTTACTTTCCTGTGTACCATAATTTAAAACCTAAATTCTCTATCATTTTTGCCTTCTTGTCTATCCATTTTGTCTCCTGTACATACAAAATACTAATTCTTCTTTTAATTATTATGTCGATTACCTCCATTGCTTTACCTGTGAGAGATCCTATATTCTATGCTCCAAATTTTAGACTATTAGTTTTTCTATAATATTTGTTCTTACTCAACTTATGGTGTGAGAACTCTTGCTTATTTAACACTACACCCAAGTTCTTATGAAGATGCAGCGGTCTTTATCGAGATGCTGTGGTCGGACCTTACAATGCGAACTCTTACATATTTATCACTATGGACCCTGCAACGCGTTTTTTCCAGAGAACAATCTAGCATTATCATAATAGTTTAGTAGATCTATTTATTGAATATTTACCTTAGTTTAATGCTGGTTGGTAACCTAATGTAACCCTCCTTTAGCCGAGCTTGGAACTGGCCATGACAGGATTAACTCGTCATGAGCGGAGTTCATATTTTTTCTCTCTTCTGAGTCTCAAATGTTTTTAGTAGCTTGGTGCTACATCAATTTGGTATTAGCCTAGTGCTTTGCCAAATTTATTTTTTAGATGCTTCGTTTTGCATCAATTGGTATAAAAATTGAATTCCTTATTTCATTGCCCTATTAGTTTTGATTTTCTTTGTATTTGGTGGAGTTCATGAGCCCCATTCAAGTACCCTATCAACAATTGCAACATCTTTGTGCCCACTTCTACTCATGTACTTTTTGAACAAGACCAGCATAACTGAATTCTTCTTGGTGAGCTGTCTTAGTCTTTGATTGTTGCTCTTGCTCGAGCAATTCTTTATTGCTTACAACATTGTCATTGTCGTTGCCTAGGCAATGCCATAGTCGTGTCTACACCACTGATTAGGCATTTATTTGGTTCAATAATTTTGCCCGTCCACTTATCTACACCTGCCATCATCATCAAGTTATTTCCACCTTCACCCGTTGCTGCTAAACCTTGCTCGTCTCCTCTTAACGTAGGGTATCTCACTCTTCCGTCAGGAGAGACTACAATGCGTTGGACATCGTTTCCCACATCCCCACTTGGAGCCCCTTGCATTGACAATGCAAATCTTTCCCTCACATTGCTAGAGCCCCACCTCACATCTCATCACCTATTCCTTTGTCCTGCTCGCTGGCTACACCATTTGCTTCGTTGGAATCTGCTGCCCTTGATTTCGCAAGAAGCTACACTGGTATTGCCTTCCTTGTTGAGTGTGATAAAAGGCCACTCAACATCATCTTTCATTTTTTTTTTCTGTCTGCATGTGTTAATGCCACTTTGTTCGTGATGCATACAGTCGCCAATTTGTGCTTCTAGATATTGACTAATTGGAGCAAAATTAGTGGTTCGACTTGCTTTGTCGCCCGAGTTTGAGCAAAACTCTTCCTTTACTAGAAGAGGATACATCTCAATGCCCCTCTCAGGGTGCTAATAGGTGACTCAATTCCTCTTATGACCAATAGTGCTTTATACCTTCTACCTGCCCTTCCTTAAAGAAGATGCCCAAGTGTCTCTCCCTGCCAGTTGCACCATATCTTGCATAAGACCTCATCATTGGTGTCCCCCATGATAGTCACCAGTAACTGCTTCCTTTGATCACACCAATCCAATGAGCAACCCAACCATGAAATCAAGTGAGACTGAGAAGAAGAGGAGATCCATTTTCTCAAAGTATTAATTTTCTACTATATAAATCATTGAAAACAAATCTATAAAGAATGATATGAAATAGAAAATGACAACACTTATAGAGAAGTTTTAACTTGTGGCCTTGTTGGATTTGTTGCAAAGCTAAACTAGATTTGGTCCAAGAGAATTTATAAACTAAAAGCTTGCAAGAGAAGAGAAGACCAATATAAAATTGCTCAGGATTGGGTTTAAAATTAACCTCAAATTTCTAAGCAAAAAGAGATTCTCGATTCACTTGGTTAAGCAACAAATGGTTTGCATAATTTTGGGATTATTACTATATTCTTCAAAGATTTAATTACTACGTCTATTTTTCAAAATTTACTTATCCTTACCATTACTAAGATATATAACATAGACATAGTTTTATTTAACTATCATCTATAGGAAAATATTTCCTTCGTTATGCTTGGCCTATCTTGATTTTATTCTATAAGCATTATACCAACTAATAATTTTAGATTGACATATTGAGAGAAACTAAACTTTGCATATGGTTAATAAACTCCACCATGACTGGTCCCAAGCCCAAGGTAGAGTATTTTAGGTTGCTAACTAGTGTAAATCATAGGCAAATGTTATGTATGTGCTCATTGAACTATTGCACTAGGTTCTCTAGAATGAATGTGTTGCAAAACTCGATTATAATGTCTCGATAAAAACTACTATATCTTTATGAAAATTTGTGTGGAATACTAATTTTCTAAGATTGGAACATGAAATGTGAACGCTAACCAACAAAGTAATAAATATGATGATTAGGAAAAAAAAATAATATTTTATGTTTACAAGAGAAAATAGGTAGGTTAAAGGCAAAGATAGTAGAAATTCAGAATTTAAGTTATGATACATGAGAAAGAGAAATAATATTGTTGCCGATAGCTTATCAACTAATGAAGTAGTAGAAGCAGTTGGGAAAGGGATAAAATTTTAACTTTCAAAACAACGATAGCAAAAGAAGCTATCAATTTAGTTAGCATATATGTACCTCAAATAGGATTAGATAAAAATATAATATATAGATTTTGGGAAGACTTGTATGAGTTAGTATAAAAAAATTATGGTAAATAAGATAATTTTAATAGGTGGAGATTAAAATGTAGGAGTACGAAATGAAGAATATGATAGGGTGCAATGGGGCTATAATATTGGAACAAGAAATAAAGAAGGAAAGTTGTATTGGATTTTGCAATAATATATAACTT
>JBAMHZ010192918.1:0-14580 GCA_037177395.1 Alpinia galanga | reverse complement strand
TTATATGGTCTCAAGCAGTCACCCAGAGCATGGTTCGGTAGATTCAGTATTGTAATTCAACAGTTCGGCATGACTCGAAGCGAGGCTGACCATTCTGTCTTTTATCGCCACTCATCTACTGGTTGCATCTACCTAGTAGTTTATGTTGATGAAATTGTCATCACAGGTAGTGATCATCTCGGGATCTCACAGGTGAAACATCTTTTCAAATATTTTCAGACAAAGAATCTCAGCAGACTCAAATATTTCTTGGGGATAGAAGTAGTACAGTCTAGAAATGGGATCATTATATCCCAAATGAAGTATACAATGGATATTCTAGAAGAAACAGGAATGTTAAACTCAAAGACAGTTGACAACTCCATGGATCCTAATATCAAGCTACTGCCAAATCAGGGGGAGTCTCTACCCGATCCTGAACGATACAGGCGATTAGTAGGGAGACTTAGCTAACTTACTATTACTCGTTCAGATACCTCATTTGCAGTAAGTGTAGTAAGTCAGTTTCTCAATTCCCCGTGTAAGGAACATTGGGATGTTGTGATTCGCATTGTTCGATATATCAGAGGCGCTCCAAGAAAGATCTTTTATACAAGGACAAAGGACATACTCAAGTCGTAGGGTATTCTGATGCAAATTGGGCAGGATCTCCTATTGATAGGAGATCTACCTCTGGTTTTTGTATATTTGTCGGAGATAACCTTATTTATTGGAAAAGCAAAAGGCAAAATGTTGTGGCGAGATCCAATGCAGAGGCAGAGTATCGAGCTATGACCATAACCAGTCAAAAGTTTATATGGCTCAAACAGTTGCTTCAAGAGCTAAGGTTTAGATATGTTACACAAATGTAACTTATATGTGATAACCAGGCCACCATATATATCGCCTCAAATCCAATTTTTCATGAAAGGACAAAGCATATTGAAGTCGACTGTCACTTTGTCAGAGAGAAAGTCATATATGGAGAAATATCTACTAGTTTTGTTAACTCACATGATCAGCTAGCAGATATATTCACTAAGTCACTGAAGGGTCCCCGAATTGACTACATATGTAACAAGCTGAGTGCATATAATTTATATTCTTCAGCTTGAGGGGGAGTGTTAGAATATTGTAAATATGCTTAGGGATAATTTCTTCTTAATTTATTTCCTAGAATAAGGTTTGATTTATTTCTTAGAATAGGCCCTAACTTGCATATAAAAAGGACTTCTTTCATGTAATGATATATAATTTTTCTCTTATGAATTAACAGAGAGAATAGGCAACGAGCACTTGGGGTGCCAGTTGATTGTGATGGAGAGGAGAGGGATTTAAGATGGTTCCACCATTGAGTAGAGAGATAAAAGAGAATTTAATTCAATTGAGCTAGACTATCTTATATATAAGCTTTGGTTCAATCTTAAATTGACCAAAATAAATTAAAATTGAGTTGGATTTAACCCACATGATCATAATCACTGCCTATTTGAAGAGCTCCATCTAACTCTAAATTGACCTTTACTCAATCCGAAAATTTAAAATATTAGTTTCATTTAGATTAATTAGTTATCTAATTTTTAAGAAATAATTATAAAATGTAACAAATTAAATTGGATAAAATTTGGTACATAACATCAACAATTATTATTTTTTCATATTTGAACTTTGGTTACGCTAAGAAAGACATTGTGTGAGCAAGTGATGTGAAAATTAAAGTTTGGTGAGAACATGTCTCCTCATCGTTTATGTTTTCTTTTGGCTTTGATTTGTGTTAAAGAAAAATTAGAGTTTGACAAAACACTTTGATTAAGTTAATAATTTATTTAATTAATTAATTATTTTTAATTTATTTTATTTAATATATAATTAGTGCAGTTGATGTGCAATGATTATTTGTTTAATTTTCTTTCAAAAAAGTTTATTTACTTCACTTGAAAGTATAAAATTTGAATTGGATTTTAATAAATTTTTAATTGAGTAGTCCTGAATAAGTTTCTTTTTTTAATTTTTAAAATTTTTGTACTTATAATATAATTCTAGTTTTAAAAATTGATTTTTTTTATATTTTATCTTTTATCCACTCTAATAATTGTAGTTGCGTGGAAAAAAAAAACTAAATCAAAATCAAAGCATAGAATTTTGAATTATTTTACTGCATTCTGGGCTTTTATATAGGTTTCATCAATATTTAATACTTAACATTTTAACAAATGCGTATGAATAAATTTCAAATACAATTACATACTTATAAAGAAAATTATATTCTTAACAACGAAAATCTTTTGGGTCTTTTAATTTGAAAATTTTCCAATGCCATATAAATTCAGAAGCAAATCATGCTGCTATTTGTAGAGGACTAGGGCTATTTTTCTTAATGTTCATTTCAAGGTTCTAGCTAGAAAAGTTGAAAAGATTATAAATATAAATTTTACAATGTATAAGTAGTTACTAAAGCTAAAAAATTAAAATTTAATTTCTAAAAATTGAGGTGATCAAATTAATCTGCAAATATAAATAAAATAACAAACATAAATTATTTAAGCAATCTAATTAATTATTATGTAAAAATATAATTAAAAATTATAATTTATATTTAGTCAAATTAATCTCGTCCTCATTACTAATTTAATTAAACAATGTAACTATATCGGCACAATACGATATGATGTCAAAACAAGTATCATTGTGGTTAGAGATTGAAACAGCATGGCTACAGATTTTAAACATTGCTCATGGTGATGATGCAACAAAAGACTTTAGTTGTATGATGAGAGAGAGTAGGAGTGCTCATTTGGTTTGAACCAAACAAAACCGAATTGGATTAAACTTAAATTTTTATGATGATATTTTAGAAATTGTACTAAATTGAATTTTGTTTAAACATCGTGATGTTTAAGTTTATTATTAAATTGTAAAATTTTATGGATCAAGATTTTGAATGCTATATTAGATTGACATTTTGTATTTTTTTTTTTACATAAGTCTAATTGATCTAGTTAATATATCTTACTAACAAATTGGGGATTCCTAGATGACCGTGTGTCTGAAGAGGAGAGGCTTAGCCACTACAGGAGGAGAATGTACAAGGAAAATGTGCAATATATTAAATTTTTTGAATGTTTGATTGGATGACCATATTATAATTTTTTACTTAAATTCTAATAGACCTTGAGTTAATAAATCTTACTAACAGATTGGGGAGTTCTAGATGTTGAAATCTATAGAGGAGAGAATTCAACCACTATGATCGAAGAATGTACAGTCTTGGTTAATTGGTGTAATCCTCTAGATTAATGCATTGCATCTATCACCTTTTTAATATGCATTAATCTTGGTCAATAAAACAATTCAATGATTAAATGACTTTGATTATACATAATAATAATTTAGTGAGTTTGCTTATGAATAATAAATTCAAATGAAATTACAAGGTGTAAAGTACATAAGAAAGTGATATGAACTTAGTGAAAATAACTTTCCTAATGCCCTTTATCATTTAGAGGGATCATTCCCAAAAGTGACATTGCTAGGATGTGTTAGACATAAGTTTAGAGAAAGCTGAAATGTTACTAGACTTATACCCAATAGCTCTGAATCTAAATGATATTTTCCATGCATGTCATGAGCTGGCAAGCTGCACTCTTAGTGGCCTATAATGTGAATACTCCTAAAATATTGCATTGATTTGGAGGGTATACTTCCAGTAAGGCAATCCTGAGAATTTTTGCTTTGACAAAGTCATCTTTTAGAAGGGAGACAAGGTCTACAAAACAAAGATTGTTATGATGAATGAGATGGAATTTTGCCCTTGCATGATTTTCAATGATGCTATAAGAGTTGAGAATGTCATGCTAGAACCATGGAAAAGGTGGTCTTGTTAAAAATCCCACACATATTGCTTTGTGGGCCAAGATATGATGCAATACTAAAATTGAACCGTCGAACCATTCAAGGGTAGCCCGGTGCGCGAGACTCCTGATAATGCAGGATTTCAGAGAAGGGTCTATTGTATTTTGCAAGAGACTATTTTTATGACCTGTACCCTTAACCTCTAGGTCACATAACAACAACTTTACTATTGCGCCAAGGCACTTCTTCCGTCGAACCATTCAAGAACTAGTAAGAATGTTGATAGAACAAAGAAGATAATCACTTCACCTAGAGGGAAAAATTCTCATGCACGGAGAAGACAAATTAAAAATTATATTAATTTGATGATAGATTTCTTTTATAGGATCAACTTAATAGCAACTATGAAAATACAATATTATAAATAAATAACATATACTTATCTTAATAGTGATTATAATTATTCCCTATTTATTATCAAAATAAAAATTCCAATTACCAAATGAAAAAAAAAGTGTCCAATTTATTGCACGGGCAATCTTGAATAATTTTTAAACTTCTATTCTTTTATTGTGAATGCACCAATTTGGTATTTTTTGAATTTATTTTCTTTAAAATTATGTTCTTTTTTGCATTATTTGTTTCCTTGTCCGCATTATACTCCTTGTAGGGTGTTGCCATAAGCTTAGTCAGCTAGGCTAATGGCTTCAAGGTGGCTGATCCCTAACAACAAGGCCACATGAAAGGAGAGAACAATCTATTATCCATTGAAGAAAGAACTAACCACCAACAAGTACTTTGGAAGAATTGGAACACTTGTTTTAGAATGTGGTTTATCTATAAAAAGGTCTGAAAGAGACTGCAGAGGACTTGTTTTCAGAAGACAATCTTTGGATGATGGCTATCTTATTCTAGGAGACTATTGTCACAAGGGTTCATCACTAGAAGATAGCCCCATGAGATTGTGAGATCGTCCAGAGATTGTGCTTGTATTTTCAAGCATGTGTTAAGGAGATTAGGAAGGGGTGAGGTCGAGATGTGTGTCATGGAGATGTTTGTTAAATTGAGGGGATTCCTCTTCTTCTCCTTGTGGTTTGTAGGTGGAACTCAAAAGGATTCAAACAATGCATATAGCGATCTGTTTGATGTGGCAGAGAGAAGGTAACCAAGTCTGCCTCGTACATGAAGCTTAGAATTAGCATATTACTATGGGTCCTGCATCACAATCTGGGCTATACTTCCTTATACAGGGAGGTGACAATTTGCTACAAAGCAATATCCACAACCATGATGGCAAGAAGTAACACAAAATAGATATCACAAGGCTATAAATTAAACATGCATTTTATTCATTTATGAGTTAAAACAAATGTAACTTGTGTAAGAAAGGAACATGCAACAAGGAATGTATCATTTTGTAGGCAAAAGTACATTAAGCTTTGCATGAGTAAAATGCTAAAAGAAATGTAACAAAATTATTATTCAATAAAAGTAGTTTTTAGCATGTTTGGGAATCTCTAAATCGACTAGGATCTTCGATACTGGCCACTCTTGCAAATTAGAGGCCAAGAAAAACATAGAATGAGCACAAAGTTGCTAAATGGGAAATAGAAGGGATTTGCATAAATTACAATCTTAATTAACAATTCAAGGATCATTACGTGTTATGATTCACATAGCATATGGGTTCCACTTAAGTATATAATAGTTTTCTCTGAATATGACTTGTAATCACACATGTAATTATATATATATTTATCCAGTTTTACATTTGTTTAAAGTAAATAATTGATTAAGAAGAATTATTAGAGTCAAATTCATAGAATAAAGAGTATGAAAAGTGTCATTTAACATGTATGTTGAAGCCTTCATTAGTGATAGATAACGATATAATGTAGCGTGTAAAAATGATTGCTTGTAAATCATACCATATAGGCTGAACTTGTGTAACTCGCATATGGGTAAATGCCTTGATCGTATGATTAGGTTTGAAGTAATCACTTTTTAACATTTGTTTCACCATTTATAATAGTGGTCTATTCACTTTGGTGGTTTCCCCATTCAAATGTATTTTTTTGATTTTGACCATTTACATTATATAGTATTTTGCACATCTAAGGTATGATTAGTTTTGAAGTATGGTTAGTTTCGAGGAATTAACCTATGTGACCATTTAGTAAATCATGCACTAATTTAACACCGTATTAAAAGATCACCATCTAGTGGTTTACTTTGGTGGTTTGACATTAAATGTGTTTTTCCATTTTTACTATATAATGTAGTATTTTTCACATCTAAGATATGATTGGTTTTGAAGTATCATTAGTTTTGTGGAATTAACCTATATGACCATTTAGTAAATCTTGTGCTAATTAACAGTGTATTAAAAAAATCACCATTTAGTAAATGTTGAGCTAATTTAACAATTTATTAAACGATGAGTTACAAGGCTTAAGTTTTAGCATATAAGAAGCATGAAGCATCGTAATAAAAAACAACATTAAGCATGCAAGGTGAAGCAACTTAAAAAGATAACTCTTAAAAGATGAGCCAACGAATCACCATGTAATAGTTTAATAACCCACTCCCTAAGTTTTCCTATGTGAAATCCTATATGATAGTTCACAATGGTAACATAATATAAAAGGAAAAATAAAACTTAGCATTAAATATTATCCAACCTTATACACTTATGATTAGTTTAGTTTCACCTCTCTTGCTTATTAATTATCACTTTTATCCCCTTTTAAAAAAAGGAACAACAATATAATGATCATTACTACACAATTCAACTTAACCATTCATGCAAAAAATGGGAAATAATTTAATGATTATTATTACACAATTCATCTTAATCATTTATGGACAACGGTGGTTCTTAAAAGAAGGAATTTACACATCTCGATTATGCATTGATGAAAAGAGTCAGAGAAAAAGAGTCGAATGAGATCAATGTGCTCTTGGATGGGCCTCTACACATACATACAACTAAGAATGAACTTAAAATTACACTAATCAACACTAAACCTACACATCAAAATATTTAGGACACGAATCCAACCTTGATTTCAACTTCCACATCCTAACTTAAACTAAAATACAATACACCAACATTAACAAAACAACCTGTAAACCTCATTAAATAATCAAGTAAACATCAATGCGCAATAAAAGGAACAATTATGATCAAAAGATAAAACAGATATCCATAAGAAATGTGTTTACTCAACACAATTGAACTAACATTAACAATTAAAACAACCGAAAGCAGCAATTAAAAGCAAAATATAACTCTTACCCTACGACTACCTCAATCAAGTAAGCAATAGAAGGTTTTGATGAAGGATAAAATTTTGATAACCCCAAACTGATCACAAATAGGGAAGTAATGACTAAGGAAAACTTATCTAAGTTTAATTAGTTTCGGTGGACCTTTGATTGAGAGATTCAATGGATTGGATCAAAAAATCTACTCAATACTCCAAATCTATAATCAAAGGGAGGATAAATAAGATCAAATCCAAAAGGCAAAGTATCAACCATTTAATAGCTTATCAATGTCGTTCATGACTTCAGGAGATGCTGCCATCGCAAGTAGAGGAAGAGAGATTGAGAGAGGAAGATAAAGAAAAAGGGAATATCTAGGCTGTTGGAAGAGAGAGAAACTTGTTGTTTGCTGGCATGATGATCATGCTACGCGTAGTTGAGGTTTGGTGTGGTGTCATGGGGACAACATGACATGAGAGATGAGAGAAGAGGGATTGGGAAGAAGAGCTTGAACTACTGGATGCATTGCTGCTTGTTGTTGGCTTCAATTGCACTGTCCCTTGATCGAGATCTGGGTGGTGATGTGAGGTAGGTTATGAGACAAAATAGGTGAGGGAGATGGGTTGGGTGTGGGTTATGGTGGGGAATGGAGAGAATAATATATTTCCTAAGTGATCCTCTAAACTCAACTAAACCCAAATTGAGACATGAACGAACTAGCTCAACCCAAATCAATTTGGTTCAACCTTAAACATGTTAGAACAAATACAAATTGAGCTTGATTTAAACCCACTTAATCTTGATCACAATGTCCACTTTAATGAACTCAACAGAACCTTAATTAAATCTCAATTGGACTCCTAAAAAGAAAATGTTGGTTTGGTTCAGCTTTAATGACTTAAATTCAAAATTAAATTAGGACTAGGAAATGAAATGGAATTGAAATACAATATAACATTTTTGGTGCTAGGGAACTTTTGTGCTGGAATGAAGAGGGAGATGAATAGGGACGATGAAGTCTATTGTTACTAGAAAGAGATCCTTCAAGAGATGGGGGCATCTAGATCTGTGGGTGCAACCTGTGGTTAGGAGATTCCAGCAAGAAGATTCAATTGTGGGATCAAGACCTAATGAGATGGATTTTGCAACGGAGGGGTTTGTCAATGCTTGAAGCAATTAGGGTACAATACTCTGATCAAGAATATTTTGATACAGTACCATAGGTATTGACATACGCCTTTACGCATATACCAATTATTTTGTGGAAATTTGCAAGAGGTTTTTGAAACTTAACGATATTTCAATTAGGTTTTCAACATTAGGGATTTTGATATGGCAATCTAATTAGTTTGTACCTCCTCATTTTTATTATGAATTCTAGTAAGCATGAGCCACCAAACGTTTGAATAATTTGTTGATGGTTGCTAATTCTTGGTAGAAAAGATAGAAGTTGGTAATTAATGTATTCAAAAGTGATTCTTGGCAATCAGCCCACTGCATAGCGCCCAGGCAGTCAGCGAGCAGTTAACACAAAATATTATTAACATAGGATCATGCACTAAAATTTAAGATTATAAAGTTAATAAAAGAGTTTTAATTGAATTCAAAATAATAGAGGAAAAATGCAAGGAGCTTAAAAGGATAAGATAAAAAATAAAGTAAAAAATAATGAAGAAGTGGATCATGATACCTTGTTATGAGAATGCTGAACTTGTTGAGAATAGTGGTATAAAAGAGTGAAAAATAGCCACAAATTTAGAAAAACTATTCTAGGGCTAAGAATAAATGTTGAAAATTTAAGTATATATAACGGGAAAAACAAAAGGGATAACAAACTTAGTGAAGAGGGAGTTCTCACGTTGTTGGAAGTGTAGGTTTGGTTAGCTTTTATCAGCAAATGAATTCAAAAGAAAAAATTATTATTTTTTCCCTAACCGCCTAAATAGTTTGCTTGTGTCTCCTAGGCATTGGCCAGGGACACCTAGGCAACCATTTGGGCTGCTTAGGCAGTCTGCTTGGGCCACCTCGGTGGTCCTTCTATACTGCCCCTTGAAACTCCTACTTTTTAGGAGCTACCTACAACCTAAGTGAAGTGCCTCTGGCCAAAAATGCCTAGGTGGTTGCCTAGGCTAATGTTGGTAATAGTTCATGAATTGTTTATAAGTGTTTCTTTTATATTGTAAAATGTGGTCATAATTGTAATGCATGAATCATGATGCAACTGAAGAATTATATTTTGTTTTACTTAATGCTGGTTCAATGAATTTGCATTTTTTTTATATGTATCATGACCTCAATTATCTTTTTGTAGGATGCAGCGGAATAGAGGTCAGTTTACTTCATCAAAATCAAAGCTTGAGGATGCCAATTCAGATGTCACAAATTGCGAGGGAACCCAGCATTGGGGTTCAATTGAAGGTCGGCCACCGTCATCAGCTGCGTGAGTTTCTCTAACTTCAGAAAGATCTAAAAATTGAAAAGTGAATTCTCCTAGTTGACTTTCAATAACAGTTTGCAGGTTTTCTTATCTCAGTAATAAACTTTCTGATGAAATTGTTTGTTATTTGTTAGTTTATTTCAAATTGAGAACTTCGTGTCTCAATATGATTTGTCTACTAATCTAACATGTAATCTCATATTTAAGTCTATAAAAACTTTGCTTGCTTACATTTTTTACTCGATTTGTAACCCTGGACAATTTCTTTTGTCTGCTACTTGCAAGTTATAATAATTTAGACTATGCCAGTGCTGAAGGTTTTGTTTTGCTGTTTGATTGAAAACTTCAGTTGCCATCATTGTGGTATCAGCTCAAAATTGACACCAATGATGCGCCGTGGACCTGATGGGCCAAGGACACTATGCAATGCTTGTGGACTCATGTGGGCAAATAAGGTAATCTTTTTGTTTGTAGATCAATTGGCTTTTGGTGTGTCCATGTTAGATGCTTGCATTTTAATTTTTATATAATTGTTACTTATTATGTTGCTTAAACCAATTGACCTTGTCTCATCTCTTTTATGTTCACAGTTATATTTATTGTTCTTTTACCTTAGTGCCCCTTTCCTCAGTAACAAGCACTAATACTCATGGCCCTTCTTTGGTTTTTATTTAATTAGTTTTCCAGAGGTTGCCAAACTAATTGAGATTACTTAAATGATAGTCATTGTGGTCAAGTTTACTGAAGTCTAGTGATAAATATGAGAGATTGGACAACTAAAGTTTACCTAAAAAAATATTTGATGGGGTTGGGTTAATTATTGTTGGACCTATGATGTAGAGCTAGCATGATTTGTGTCCCTCACCAATGATCTCACTAGGTTGGTTATCTTAGCCGACAATCTCATGAGGGGGAAAAAAATATACAATAAGAAAATTGTATTTTTCTTGAATAGTCAAAACAATGTAAGAAATGTCTCTTTTATAGTTGTCACACATACGCAAGCGCAATTGATTGATGCAGTTTGTGTAAAAGTATTAATATTTTTATTATTTCAAGTATAGAAAAATAAATTTTTTTTTGTAAATTAATTTAGTTGGATTGGTTTATTTTTTTTAGAAAATACTGTAGTGTGTCATTCTCCTTATCCAAGAACTATATACCTCAACAAGTTAAAGAGGATTTGTCTCAAGGAACAATGCATTTGCTTCATTGTCATCTCTTTACTCTTCCCAAAAAAAATAAGGAAATTTGAGAGTACTACATTAAAAAAAGTTAAAAACATTGTATGCAGGTCAACTATGGCTTTCATCTTTAAAAATATTAATGTTGATAATCAAAAGACTTAAGTGGTGATGAAAGTGAGTCATCTGAAGAGAAAACGCTTGGATGTCTTTCAATAATGTAACAAACCTTCGATTCTGAAAATTGTAATGATGTTTAAGTTTGGAAAGTAAAAACAATTTAGAATTATTTTTTTCTAACAACATACATTGGTGGAGTGAGGACCCAAAAGCTTCTGGAGGATTTTTTGAAGGAACTATTGAGGCTTATAAATACAAGAATATAATCTTCTGTATTGTAATATTTTAGTCTATGAGATTCTTTATTAATGATTACTCAGCATCATTCTTCTAACATCTATGTGATTTCGCTTTTCTACAAATTTTTAGTTTTGTGTAAATAAATAGACAAAGAAACCAAAAGAATAGGTTGCCAAGATTTAGTTGCTCCGGATACTATCTCATAGGGCATTACTTCTAAGCTTGGCATATCTTTTGTTATAATGTGTATTTCTAAAGTTGAGTCCAAGATAAGTCATGAAGTGACCTATTCTATAAAGAGAGTAGAAAGTTGCTTTGCTAATCTAATTAGATTATGGAAATACGTACTTTATGTTGGAAAGTGACTAGTCCAAACTGAAGAAAAGAGGTTTGACACATAAGAAGATTAGATTCTTCTTCAGATGCATGATTCATGAATCGCACATTTCACTTTTCTTTGACTTCTCAAATTTTGATGCTATCTTTATCTATATATGTATTATATAATGTGTATAAATTTTCTTCTCCAGCTGAGTCCAAGACAAGTCATCAAGTGACCAATTCTTTGGACTCATTTAAAAAAAATTAATATTAAAAGAAGGGTGACCAGATGAGATGTGGATCCTACTATTGTCTTGTAGGATATTAAGGTTGACATCACTTCCTCTGGATTTTTTTAGTTTCATGTTTAGTTCGCCTGAGTGTGGAGCTGAGGGGTTTAATTTGTTATCCGTGGCTTTCATTTTGTTACATGTTTATGTTTGGTAGAATTTAGCATAATAGTTCTACTGTTGTGTTTAAAGCCATAGGTGTCTTCTTCGTCATCCTTTTTTTTTTTTTTTTTGCATGTGGCATGTGATAGGAAGGCCATACTACTAGGCATTGCTTTTAAATGGCTCAAACTGACTGACAACAAATTTTCTTTTTAAGCAAATTGGTACGGTTCAGTTTGGGTGTACCAAAGCATGATAAAAGTTCAGTTGGTTTGATTAATTGTAAGTCATAATCATAAAACAGAATTTTATTTTTTTATAAATAATATTTCTTTATATTTATCATTGAGCTTCACATTGAATAATTCATTGTCCATAAACTTTATCTAAAAGTACACAAAATAACATTTAATATGATATGTTATATTTAAATTAAAAATTCTGTCCAGAAAAATAATTTGATAATAAAATTTTAAAATTATGATGTTTAGTTGCAAATTTGCTTGGTACGAGCCACACTGAGCTCAACTGGCAACCCCTTTGATTCAGTTTGGTTGTGTCTAAACCGAATGGACACCCCTGCATACAATCAACTTAGATCAAGAATGAACCTTTGTGGAATACATCGTACCTCATTATCATGATAGTCTCCCATTTGGATGGGCATTAAGTACTCTAGGACTGATTAAGAGGTTTGGTCCACTCAGGGAGCTTGTCCTAGTGATTACATTTGTAAAATTATATTCACGCAACTTTCTACAACCAATGGTAATTTTATAATTATTCCTAGATTTGATAATTGTGCTTATGCATTTCCACATGTTATCTAGAACGGGTATCAATAAAACATTATGCACAACAATCTTGTAATATTTTCATTCTTAGATGATTTATCTAAGGGATTAACTTATTTTTGTTTGGTCTTTTTCATTGTTCACCTATATGATTGACTTCTCTTTATATCTCCAATGGCTCACCTTACTTTTTTTGCTTGAATTATACTAAATATTATATCTTTCTAAACATGTAATTGTGAGTCAGAATGCATGCTAGCGATTGAGATAGTATTTGTTGAGGCGCTCTATTTTTACAAATTCAACAATGTCTCATTCTATGTCCATCCTCCATATTGAATTACTTGGTTCTAAACTTCTCTCTCTTTTCAGCTATATCTTTGGCACTGGGTGAGATTATATTTCTCATCATTCTAATATAAGATTTTTTTGACAATTAAAAATGCTCATAAAGTAAATTGCACAATAAATTTGAGCAGATAATTTTTTTTTTATAATATGAATACTCTATTTGAATCTTGTACCGAAAAAAAAAAGGTATTTGCCACACTTCCACTTTACAATTAGTAGTAATTATCCTAAAAATTAACATTGCATTGCCTTTGCTGCTTAGAATGAGAAAATGCACCACATAGGTATGGTTTTGCAACTTCATTTTTTTGGGTCTAATTTCATTTCTTTGCTTTTGAGAATGAAGAGAGGTACTTCTCTCCATTTTGGCCGTCCTAATTCATATCTGCCCATGAGAATATCCTTCTCCATATTTAGGATTGGCTTTCGATGTGTAATCTCAATTTCTCACTGAGATATTTGTGCTTTCTAGGCTTTCTTTCTCAAGGATCTACACTTCTCTTTGATGTAGCTTTGCATTTCCTTTCCCTTTATGATCCGATCTTGGTTGTCTGCATCCAATGCCTTCTTGAGCTCCCTTGTGAACATATCCAGTATCACGTCTATGTATAGTGACACTGTCACAGAAGATGAATGTAAACTACAAAAGGTTCCAAATATCTCATCTTACCTCCTTGCAAGATAATATCTTCTTGAGTTATATATTCTCTTGCGGAAATCGATGAAAAAACAATGCAGTCTGGTACCCTAAGTTCATAATCAAGATTCGGATGGGGGATAGACATGGGGATAAGGAGCACGAGGTAAGGTGCATGACCTAAGTCAGGCTCTAATAACACTAGATGTGTCATCAACAAGATCCAACCCTCAGTTGGCTATCTCACATAGTTATGTGCCTAGATTGTCCATCTTAGGAAAATTGTATTATTGCTTTGAATGATCAAAATAATTAAAGAGGATCTCTTTAATTGGCCTAACAATTTATGTACCTCGTGTTGCAGGATCCGACTGTAACGTATCGGCAAAGACTGCTACATCCCTATGAGAACTTAGGTGTAGTGTTAAATAAGTAAGAGTTCTCACATTATAGGTTGAAGAAAAACAAATATGATAGAAAAATTAATTTTTACAATTTGGATCATAGAACATAAAAATTCTCACTGATAAAGCAATAGAGATAGTAGATACAATGATTAGAAGAAGAATTAGTATTTTGTGTATACAAGAGACAAAATTGGTAGGCAAAAAGGCAAAGATGATAAAGAACTCAGGTTTTAAGTTATGGTACATAGGAAAGAGTAAAAAAAAAAATGAAGTGAGTATTATTGTAGATAGTTCGTTAAAGGATGAAGTTGCAAGAGTAGTTAGAAAGGGGGATAGAATTATAACTTTCAAAATAGCAGTGGTGAAAGAAACTATAAACGTAATTAGCGTATATGCACCTCAAACATGATTAGATGAAAATACCAAATCAAAGTTTTGGGAGGACCTAGATGAAGTATTATAAAATATTCCACCAAATAAAATGATTTTATAAGAAGCGATCTAAATGGACACATCAGGGTAAAAATGAAGAATATGAGAGAATGCATATAGGTTATGAGTTTGGAATAAAAAATAAAGGTAAAACTATATTAGATTTT